>LQNS02015105.1:10499-24301 GCA_001587735.2 Parhyale hawaiensis | reverse complement strand
ATTGGGAGAGACATCCTCCACAGCTAAGAACTCCTTCTCCACGAGTCGCTAGCACTTAAAGGTCAAAGCTTCCCAGGCCATTTTAAGCTGACTTCTTCTCACTTATGCTCCATCTCTATACTTGAGCTCCGCATATCAGCGGCCATCGATCATGCTTGCGGGCATTAATGACCATCGCTTTGGCGTCGACTCTTCTCCCCTTTTTTTCTATTGTTTCTCATTTCTTTTTTCTCTTTCGTCTTCCATTTTTTCTCTTCTCGTCTGTCCATTCCTCTACATTCTACTAACATAATGCCAATAGCTCATAGAGGATCGGGGTGTAAGTCCCGGTGTCTTTTTGGGAATGGGCCTTTTGGTTCGTCTACTGCCGCCTATCTAATCTAATCTAATTTGACTAAATGTTAACTGGAATTTTAAATAACTATTGCTTCTAGGATATTTCAACAAAATATAGTAGGCTGTTTAATGAGTTTATGGTTGATACCGTTCCATCATAACGGTTGGGAGATTGTTATCGATCTATTTTAGAAAATATGTCTACATATTCTAAAACTCTTAACTATACATATAATCTGACAACAAAAACAACAACATCGACAACAGAGGCAGATTCATCCTGTTGACAACGATACGATACCCCTAGTCGTCAGCATGAAATAATGTCGCATCCTCTCATTCTAAGGGGAACGGCAAAACATGCAATTGTATCGCTTAGAAAAGAGGACGTCTTGGTAATTCTTATTCCATGATGCTAAATGAAAACTTTTCCAAGACAAATATTTTTAATGTGCCCAAGCTGAAGCAAATTCACGCCGAAAGCTTGGGCACATTAAAAATATTGGTCTTGAATCAGTTCACATTTAACATCATGGAAATGTAATTGTATTTCCAGTGAGACGCTATCGGATCCCATGTGGCACCATCACGGTCGTCTCTGAGCAGGATAAAGTACTTAGAAGGTGTCGCCATCAATAAGATGGTATGTATTACATGATGTGAACATGAATTATTGGAACATTTTTATTATTATAAGAGAAACGGTAAAACGGGGGTTTATAATAGAAATGGATCAGGGACAGGTGGAAGAATTCCCTGCTGAACATACTTAACAATAAAAAAAAATATAGGTTCACTACGCCTTCCAATACCACTGGCGGATGTATACACACCAATGTTCATTCATTCTTTACTTCCGAACTCAAAGTGAGGTTTCTTCCGTTGAACATGTTGGCGGTATGTCTAATTATTACTCATGCAAATTCTGACGGCATGAGACTGACATGTAAACGACTTCAAAGATGATTTATCAAAGTAGCAGAAAAAGTAGTTTTAGAGAGAATACAAGTAAATCTTTGTCAAGAACAAAGAGGACGTGCATATAGTAACAGTAGGTATTCTCGCTGTGCTGTGCTTCCATTTTATAGTTAGACTAGAGTGATCCTGCCAGCCAAGCAGGTCAATTTTTGCGATATTTGGATTGCGGCGTCAGCTTCTCTGGTGTTCACACTCCATTGCGGGGTTACTGACTCTAACCAAAACTGGAAACGGTCGGAGTGTTGCAGTTACCACACTTGAGCATTCCGTTCCCGATAATCTGTGATTGACTGGAGCCGTCCAACCCTCGATCTGGGTCCTAGTAAACGTCTGTCTGCAGCAGTAACTAATGCATGTGACATCGCCCCAGGTGAGGTGAACTTGACTTTATTTTTACTCTATTTTTACTTCAATCTCAAAGCTTACAGACCACGGGATCGTCGTCACGCACAAGGGCCTATTTGAGCAGGTGAGTCAAGTAGATAATAACTATCAATCATGCTTAATAGGTTTACCATTGCATGACTGGGGTCTGATTGGCAGTGAAAGAATCGCTTCCTATAGAAATTGGCTCTAGCGACCAGATCCATTTCAGACTCCGTGAAAATTTGGCTGCATCTGGCACCCAGACGCTAATAACGCTCGCTACAAGATACATATTGAGTTACCTGGCTCGTGAAGCACATTTTGTTAAACAGGCAAAGCTTTCCTGAAAACATTTTGTTCATAATCATGCGACTATTTTCAAGTTCGGATCATGGCCTCTTCGTAAAGTGCCCCCCCCCTCAGGGGGCATTGGATGGGCTATGGGCCACAGGGTTAAGATAGTTAGGTTCGCCCATCCCTTGTTATGGGGCTCAGCAACCCTAGGGGGCTCACGTAGGTTACCTCAGTCATTAGCTAGGCCTTCGGGACGGCTGTCTTTCGTGTCCACTTTGCTTCCTCCCCGATTTCACACTCCTACTTGCTCATATTTTATTCTGTTCGTCCTCTTCTTTCCCGACTTGCTGCTTCCATGCCCGTTGATCCTGTGTGGCAACACCTTCGGGCATGGGTTTCCTATTTCTATCAACATACTATATGTCCCTTGCTCTTTCCTCGGTGATATCGTTCTGCTCGGAAACAGAGGCTTAAACTTTCTAATATAACTTTTTGACTATGACGTAAAGTGGTCCAAGTGCGAGCCAATTATGCTATTAAATTTGGAAAATGAATTTTGAATCGCTCCGAGTCGTGGTCCGCTGTGAATACATTGCGTGCAGAATGATTGGTAGTCGGTATAGAGGTACGTATATATACGTATCTCACTGTCACGTAAAAATGTAATACGTGGATGAATGTACTGCAACGCAATATTCATGCTGCCCAGTTTAAAGTGGCTGCATCTCTACGTTACATTCTTATGCCCAATGGACACGAGCAGCAAAAATTGCCGAGCGTGGCATTTCGCCAACACATGCTCCTCTAGACTCTGCGAATAAGTTGTCTGAAGAGCGAATTCAGCAGGATGCGTCTAGGCGAATCTTTTTCGTAGCTTTGGAGCAACTCAAAGCAACTTGCAGTCCAGTTTTCCCTATTATCTGTTGACTACCACGGTATGTAGCGCCTCCGTTTTTTCTTAAAACTTCACGTAAATGGCGGCGATGTAACTGCAATGTCAATATGCAGTATAAAAAAAGCAAATGTCTCCAGGTCTGATAATTTTGTTAAGAATCTAACCTGAAGGCCGGTTCACACTTTCCTCGTTGTATAACGCGTTCAGTCACGACAATAAACAGAAGCAGTGCGTCACGTTTGCAGGTCGCTGTCCACACGTAGGAGTGACCTTCATTCCAATGAATGGCAGAGCGTTCAGATATGATCCCGTTTCTTTACATTTTCGCTTATATTTCGCGTCCGTTTGAAGTCACATTCGTGATCCATAATTTTATAGCCTTATTTTGATAGAAACAGGCTAGTTTTAAAAGATTTACAGCCTGATGAACTGATAAAATTGAATTCAACACGCAGCAATCCGCTTCCTTGTCGAATCAAAATACAACTTTTTCAGCACCGTAGATAGCACTAAACATTCAGTTGCTGAGTACTAAGCGCGTTGACTAAAAAAAACGAGCTTATAAAGGAGCAATAAAATTTGTTCAATGTTCAATTTCTTGACCGTGCAACTTCTAAAATCTTTACCAAAGAATATTGCCGTTGAAAATACGTTTCCGCCGCTACGCGTGCATTAAAATGTCGAGCCAAACTTGGCAATTCGACAATTTTGTCTGAAATCAGCGAAGAGGTTTCTCGTCTGCATACGGCTGTACACTCCTCGCAGGTATATGATCGTGGGCGAATCTTTAGTTAAGAGAAACGTGCTAGGCGCTAACAGGCATACATGTCCCCCAAGGGCAATGAAGGCGATCAATCACGGCAACTACAGCTGCGTTACCTATAAAATGAATGTGATTCTGAAAAACTCTATATAAATCTACATGATCCTGTCACTTGTATCCCTGCTACGTATTTGTTTTTAATCCTTGTGTCTCCCATGAATCTCATTGTTAATCCCACTGTACTAACACAAGATATACTTACATCTCACGTGCAGTTTTCTCAAACATTCGGATTTCCAGCGAGATATCTCGTCATTGCAAAATAGTGACCGTTTGCTCTTGCTAAGACTGGAAAATGGTAGACCACCTCACCCCCTGTGAACTTCCCAATTCTGAAGACATCTTTCTTTTATTCTTGCTGACACAGCTCAAATATCCACAAAAGCACATTCCACGTACTATGTTGAAACAAAATAAATACTTACGGGATACCCAGGTTTGTCCTGCACGAATTTCCTGAAATGAACAAATTCAAAGAGCTGCTGGGAAGGTCCCGTGTAGTTCCTGGTAAACACCTGTTCTGGGTCCCACTCGGCGTCCTGATGGATCTTGCCTAAGAGCGTCATGGTCACGTTGCAGCCCTGGGGATCATGGATCAAATTAAAACAGTGTAATAACCACCAACGGGTGTTTGTAATTTTACATATTTTTATGATTCGTGTCACTCTCTGAAGAAATTAGATATCGGAAAAATAGGCTAGGTCGGAGACTGTAGAAATCCTGTCAAGATCTAATGACCAACGTATTTCCTTTTTTTTTAAATCAATTGGGGACGATTTTCACCTGATGGGGCTAACTTGAATGGCGCTGGACACCAAGTCCTCGGACAAAAATTATTGCTGCTCGACGCAGCTCTGGAAAGTGGCCTCTACACAAGACCTTTGCCCAGTATTGAGCAGCTTCGCCCCCCCCCCTCCCCAGCCCATTTTCACGCCCCCTCGGCCGATTTACAAGCCATGTAGACAACGGCTCCCAATATCTCTGCGGCCGTCCCATGTAATCCTCAGATCTCATCCCCTAGTGGGGCAAAGGTTGTGGATCCTATGGGAAATGATGGCACCATCATCACCAGCACACTTCTTACGGACGGGGAGGAACTTACTCCAACTTCTGATGAATCTGTGCAGATGTCACGCCTGGATCCGGTATCATTTTACTTTCACTTACACATGATTTTCATGATTTTTATTGTGTTCAGTATGTAAATATGGTCAATTCAAGACAATTTACATGAATAACGTTTTCGTCGCAAATGCTTAGTTTTTGAGATATATGACTTTGAAGTTCCCATTGTTTTTCTATGGGAGAAAATACAGAGCGATTCCATACAAGCGAAATTAGGGTTGGGTTAGATACGGTTGTGTTAAATAAGGTTAGGTTAAGTAAGGTTAGGTTAAGTAAGGTTAGGTTAGGTTAGGTAAGGTAAGGTTAGGTAGGGTCAGGTAAGATTAGGTTAGGTAGGGTTAGGTTAGGTTAAGTAAGGTTAGGTTAGGTTAAGTATGGTTAGGTTAAGTCAGGTTATGTTTAGTAAAGTTAGGTAAGGTTAGGTTAGGCAAGGTTAGGTTTGGTTAGGTTCATTTTAGGTCGTTAGCAAGCCTGTGATGACATCGGCTATTTTCTCCCATAGGAAAACAATGGGAACTTCAAAGTCTAATATCTCAAAAACTAAGAATTTGCGACGAAAACGTCATTCGTGTAAATTGTCTTAAATTGACCCAATTTACACACTGAAAGCAACAAAAACCCCCAAAAAAACATGTGTAAGTGAAAGTAAAAATTTACCCTCTACCCTCGTGCCGATGAACCGCAATATGTCTGAAGGCACTGATGTACCACAATCTACCAACGCCTGCCAATCGGACCGGGATTTATCCAATACTGAACGTGCAAGTCCAGCAGGCGTTTCCCAGGAAAAAAACAGTCTCCAATACCAGTTGATAAAAAGCATGATCAAATCCTAAGAACCTCAAGCATACCAACGCATGAAGGGAATCGCAGCACTTGGAAGTCAGGTGCTACGGACGTTTCTCCGAAGATGAACTCTAGTCAGCCATCTCAAGTCAGAATAACTAGATGTGAGGCTAACTCGGTGGGAAACGTCCTGTTGTCCGCCCAATAGCTGCGGACGTAAGACAATATGGCAACCGTCAAGCCGAAATTCAAAACTCTTCCCTTGCTCAACTACAGGCAGGCGCTCTCGCCACTACAGGCAGTACTCCTGCTCTTCTCAAGCCCTGAATTTTTCCCCAACAATCACACCTCAAGCGTATCAGTGACTCGGAGAAAACACTAGCATCAAGTTGTTACTTGGCAACGTGCAGAGCATACCAAACAAGATGAATGAAGTGCAAGATATGGCAGCCACTCATGCGTATGATTATATCACACTCAATGAAGCATGGATAAACCTTTTAAACAAGCATCTTGAAGCGGAAGTAACAGTGAAAGGCTGCAAACTGTTCAACGTACATAGACCGATCCACAGAAACATTTAGAGGACGAGGTTCAATCATGTACCGGGCTTTGCAAAAGTCCGGACCTGTTTTGTATTTTCAATGTGTGAAACTCATTTCAAAGAGAAATTTATTGGCAAAGACTCATTCCTAAACTATTTCAGATAATACAATAACTGGTAACAGTGCTCATTTTTATACTTAGTTGGTAATGGAAACGAAAAGGATAAAGATAGCAGCTCTCTTCTCGCTGGTCACCAAAAGGTGGACATTGTTAGGTTGCAAAATATCAGTTTATCAACAGTGAAATGGGTCGAAAAGCGCCTTAAGAATAATTAAAGCCTAAAAAATCGACCACGTTCAGACAGACCACAAGTTATTCAACGGAAGAATGTTTGGAGAGCCTTTGAAAATTATCTAAAATTCAAAATAAAGGAATTGGCGAAGAAGAAGATTTCTGTGTCAACCGTGTCAAGAGCTGTAAAGAATAAAATTGGAAAGCGCTCAAAGCGTCAGAATGTTTCTGAAGATCACCTGAAGATGCAGCAGCTCATTTCCGACACTCAACATGGTTTCCGAAATGGTAGAAGCTGCTTAACAAACCTACTGGACTTTTTCTCAAAATTTACAGATATCAAAGATGAAGAAATGGGTGTGGACCTTGTGTATTTAGACTTTCAAAAGGCTTTTGATAAAGTCCCACATCACCGGCTAATGAAAAATTTGGAAGCCCATGACATCCAGGGAGACTATTTACGATGAATCAAGGCAGGGTTTACGGGTCGGCAGCAGCGAGTGAAGCTTGAAGGAGAATCAAGCGACTGGACACAGGTTTCATCAGGGGTTCCACAAGGTAGCGTGCTAGGCCCACTTCTGTTCTCAACTTACATCAATGATCTCGATCTTAACATCCGTAGTAAAATCAGTAAATTTGCGGTTGATACAAAACTATGTCATCCTACAAAGAAAAGAGCTGAGCTCCAACAAGATCTTGACCACCTCATGGNNNNATTACAAACAAACTACAGCACAGTCAGCAAGTTGACAAGAGTGTGAAAATGGCAAGCAGAGTACTCGGATTCATCACCAGAAACTTCGAATACAAGTCCAAGGACATTATCGTTCCCTTGTACACGGCATTAGGCCACACTTAGAATTTGCTGCTCAATTCTGGTCGCCACATCTGTGTAAAGATATCGATAACGTGGAAAGAGTCCCACGCAGAGCAACGAAACTGATACCTCAGCTGAGAAACAAGTCGTATGAACGTCGCCTGAAAGAACTGGGTCTGATCTCTCTCGAGCAAAGACGACTCCGGGGGCAACTGATAGAAACATTCAAGTACTTGAATGGTTTCAACGACATACCTATAACGGAACTCTTTGAAAGAGACCCCAATGATCGCTTGCGAAAAAACGGTCAAAAACTCAAACATAAAGCTCGAGGAACAACCGTAAGTCAGCAGTTCTTTCCTTATTTCATCGTCAGCATTTGGAATAGACTCCCTTCCGACGTTGTTGGTGCGGAGTCGGTCAACTCGTTTAAAAATCGTCTTAATATACATTGGGAAAGACAACCTCCACAGTTAAGAACTTCTCCACGAATCGCAAGCTCTTAACGGCCAAAGCTTCCCAGGTTATTTTAAGCTGACTTCGTCTCACTTCAGCTCCATCTATACATTTAAGCTCCGCATATCAGCGGCCATCGATCATGCTTGCGGGCATTCATGACCATCGCTTTGGCGTAGATTCTTCTCCCCCTTCTTTCCTATTTCTCCTTTCCTTTTTCTCTCTCGTCTTCTATTTTTTCTCCTCCCGTTTCTCCATTTCTCTACATCCTACTAACATAATGGCAATAGCTCATAGAGGGCCGGGGTGTAAGTCCCGGTGTCTTTTTGGGAATGGGCCTTTTGGTTCGTCTCCTGCCGCCTATCTAATCTTATCTAAAGAAAAGACCGCTGCTAGCTGCTGACATTGTTAAAATGTGTCAAGAGCGATGTTCCCGCCTTCTTAACGACTTAAAGAGTCATGGAAATCGAGTCATCATTTTGTCAGATGAGAAGACCTTCACAGCGGATCCTGTCTTCAACAAACAGAACGATCGAGTTGTGAGCTTTGGCCAAGACATCTCTGATGTTCGTTATGTCCCCACAACAAAACATCCGGCCACTGTGATGGCATTGGGCCCAGATGGGGAAGGGCTACGTCCGTAATGTGTGTAAGGACTTCCGACCACGATTAGGACGTGTCATTGCAGCCAATGGAGGTCCTATTGAATTCTAATACATTTCAAATCTTGTTTTATTTCATTAAAAAATACAGTCCTCTGAGAGGGTATACGGTACCTCTGCAAAGCGAGGCAACGGTAGTAAAAAATTCAAATTAGCTCAGAATCCATGAGTTTGTTTTTAATCCATGAGCTTCCATGAGTTTCTTTTTAAAATCTAATCATTTGTGCCTTTTGATAGTAATAACAGCTTGTGCAGTTTTCTTGAAGATCCGTCCGGAACTTTTTCAGTTATGCTACCATGAAACAATATGACAAACACGAGTCAAACATACAAACGAACCAACCGATATGCACCAAAATTCAATCATTTATGTCTTTTAACATTACTAACAACCCTTATGAATTTCATGAAGATCCATTCATTATTTTTTGAGTTATTGATCTAACAAGCGTAAAATTAAAAACAGTGACAAACAAATGAACGAACAAACAGATCATCGCAAAAATTTGGTCATTTACTCTTTGTATTATACGCAAACCTTCATAAGGAGTTATGGCATTGAGAAAAATGAGGCAGACGAACAAACACACGGATGGACAGGCGGATCTTCACCAATAGTTATTCCTCTGTTTCGCCTAACATACCTAACAATCCCTGTTATTTTCGACAAAAACTTTTTGAGTCATCGAGATCTTGGTGACAGACAAACCCGACGAAAACATAACCTCCTTAGTGGAGATAACAAAGCTTCTACGAGCTTTGGATGGCAAATTATTGTAACAGGTCAGGACTTTTGCAAAGCCCGGTATATAAAATAACACCTCAATCCTCTCTGTAAAGGTTTTGCAGCAACTAAAGAATATGAAGTTATCACTACCCATGCTGGTCTTGGCATCCGACAGCCGCTGAATATCATGCTCGCCTATAGACGCCCTCGTAGTACCGCCAAAACTGATGCAACACTTTACAACAAGATCGAAAATGCACTGCATACTCCGAATAAAACAATTTTCTAATGGGAGACTTCAAACTCCCTTAAATTGATTGGAGTACTTTGCGCAGCCCAGCCCCAGGCAGCAAACTGCTTGAACTCCTCAGCCACCACCACCTGACCCAGCACGTTAATGAACCCACGAGATACGGTAATATTCTAGATCTGGTATTCTCCATTCCTAGACCGGCTTGGGGACCACAACATGGTTGAATTTACGCTCAAAACTGGCTATGAATTTACCACTCATGCGACTCGTCTCAAGCTGCCAGACTATCGACGAGCGAGTTTTCAGGAAATGACAACTGAAATAGGAACAACTGACTTCGAAACTCCTATGAGAGACGCCAGTGTTAAGCAATGCTCTCATACTTTGAAGACGAGCATCCTGCGTGCAGCTCAACGATACATCCCAAATAAACGAGTTGGTATCAGTAATGATCCCCTCTGGATTAGTTGGACAGTCAAACGCTACATTGCCAGAAGACAAGAGCGTTACAAAACCTGGAAGCGTAATCCAACAGAGGATAACAGGTCCAGTCACTAAAGGCCATGTTTGGATGCAAAGAAAATAGTCAGGACCACAAAAAGGGAAACAGAAGTTTTCGTAGCCGCTATGGCAAATGCAACCCCAAGTCATTCAATAAATATGTAAATGAAAGATTCAAAAAAGAATTCATAGGTCCGCTCAAAAGACCTGACGGTGAAATCACCAATAACCTAAGAGACAAAGCCAAAATCCTGAACGACTATTTTACCTCTGTATTAACATGCTATTGAAAACCTTGCGAACATTCCTGAACCAGCACCAATGCAAGTTGCTCTCATAAACACATGTTTTTTTCACGGCGATCGAGATCCTTCTAGAACTAACCCACCTAAATCTGTACAAATCCACGGGCCCAATTATTCTTACTCCTCGTGTACTACGGGGAATGGCTCCAGCCTCCAGTCATCCTGAAACCACTGCTCGAATATTCAATCGGTCCTTAAGATCGGGAAAAGTTCCGCAGGATTGGAAACTAGCTGATGTGACTCCGATTCATAAAAAGGGGATGAGAAAAGCCCAAGAACTATCGACTAATCTGTCTTACATTGGTCGTCAGCAAAACCATTGAACGCATCTTGAAACAAACGCATCACTGATCACCTGAGGATGCATCAGCTCATTTACGACTCCCAGCATGATTTCCGAAATTGAAAAAATTGCTTAACAAACCTACTTGATTTTTTCTCAAAAGTTACGGACATTAAAGACGAAAAAAGGGTATAAACCTTGTGTATCTAGACTTCCAAACGGCTTTCGACAAAGTCCCCCATCAACGGCTAATGAAAAAATTGGAAAAATTGGAAGCCCATGGCATACATGGAGATTATTTACGATGGATCAGGGTATGGCTTACGGGTCCAGGCAGTCCAGACAGTGGGACCTGCCTGCTAGACGCAGGTGTCATCTGGGGTTTCACAAGGTAGCGTTCTTGGCCCACTTCTGTTTTCAATTTGCATTAACGATCTCGATCTTAACATCCGTAGTAAAATCAGTAAATTTGCAGATGAAACTAAACTATGTCATCCTGCCACGAAAGAGCCGAGCTCCAACAAGACCTTGGCCACCTCATGAAATTTAGCATAACGTGGCATCATCAAGTAAGTGGCAGATGAACTTTAATGTCGACAAATGCTCAGTAATGCACATAGAGCTAGTAAACCCTTAAACCCCATTGAAACGTAACGGAACGGTATTGGCTGCTGTCACCCAACAACGTGACTTGGGAATCACTACAGTATTACAAACAAACCACAAAACAGTCAGCAAGTTGACAAAAGTGTAAAATGGCAAGTAAAGTACTGGGAATCATCACCAGAAATTTTAAATACAAGTCCAAAGACATAATCATTCCCTTGTACAAGGTATTAGTGCGGCCACACTTATAATGTGTTGTTCAATTCTGGTCATCTCATCCAGGAAGCAAAGAGCGTAACGGGAGGACTTACGAGAAATTAGCACAAAAAGTGACGTCATCATCGACGAATCTATGGCTGAGCAGCCTAGGAGTATTTTAACTAATTTAACCTGATAAATCATCTTAAATTGCGAAAGTCTTCTCTAGCGTATAAAAAATTATATGCTTCTCGTCGCATTCTTCAATACCTAATATAATGCCATCTCAAGACAATAAAAAATTATATATATGTATATACTAATTTAGCAATTAACTATAGAAAATTACAGTGCATACTGGTGGACACTGTCACAGCACAAGCGCCGAATTTGTTCCCTTTTGACGACCTGATTTAACTTCTTTTTCTTGATTGAAGCCTTATTTACACTTCATGTTCAGTTCACAGTACTCTTCACGGAATATATTCATTACTTACCAACAAATGAGGCACTATTATAGCCAATTCTGTACGCCAGGAAAACCACAGTAACAGTTAGCCTGTTGCTCGAACTTTCTGTACTTGAAGACAACATTTTACGGTATTTTGCAGCTCAAGTAGGAGGCCAGTCATGAGTGAGAAATCGAATTAAATAAATCGTAAAAAAAGGTTGTATGTTCAAGAAAACAACATATGAAGGCCTGAGGTCCCACACTCAAATAGTTCGACTCGTCGATGTGATGGAAATTTGCCACGTGCGGTACGGCTAAGTTTTATTTTAGTCCTATTGAGTCCTCCCGTTGCATTCTTTGCTTCCTGGTCTCATCTGGATAAAGATATCGATAACATGGAAAGATTCCAACGCAGAGCAACGAAATTGATACCTCAGCTGCGAAATAAGCCGTATGAATGTCGCCTTATAGAACCGGGTCTTATCTCTCTCGAGCGAATACGATTCAGGGGGCAGCTAAGAGAAACAGTCAAGTATTTCAATGGCTTCAACGATATTCCTACAACAGGGCTCTTGAAAAGAGATCTTAATGATCGCTTGCGAAACAACGGTGAAAAACTCAAGCATAAAGCTCGAAGAACGACCTTTAGTCGGCAGTTCTTTTCGTATTTCATAGAAAGCATTTGGAATAGACTCCCTTCCTACGTTGTTTGTGCGGAGTCAGTCAACGCGTTTGAAAATCGTCTCGACATACGGTACATTGGGAGATGCATCTTCCACAACTAAGAACTCCTCCCCCAGGAATCGTAAACTCCTAACGGCCAAAGCTTCTGAGGCCACCTTAATCCGTCTTCTTCTTCTCTCTCCCGCTCCAACTACACAGCTTGCCATCTCTAAGCTCCGCTTATCAGCGGCTCTTGATCGTGCTTGCTTGAATTTATGATCGTTTCTTTGCCTTGGATTCTTAAATTTTTTCTCTCTTTTCTTCTCTTTCCCTTTTCGTCTCTTTTCTCCAGTCCTATATATCCTATTAACATAATGGCAAAAGCTCATAGAGGGCCGGGGTGTAAGTTCCGTTATCTCTTTGGGATTGGGCTTATTGGTTCGTCTACTGCCGCCTATCTAATCTAATCTAATCTAATCTAAAGCAATAGGTGAAAATTATACCAGGCTGCAGACGATTGATAAAAGTAACGCATTCTCAGAATTAAATGCGCTTCTTACAATGTCAACTCTGGAATTTCAACAGTGAAGACATCTGCCGCATCTCGTAACACTTTCACCGTTCCTGACGTATGCTTGCTTCCTACGTCAGAATACATTATTGCTCATAGATTCACAATGGGAAAATTGAGCAGACAAACGAAGATGTAAATTGTACGATATTTCTTTAGGGTGCAGTTGAACTATTGGCGCATGATATATGAAAAACACGCAGATTTCGGCGCAACAATTACTGTCTCCGATTTGCTCCTTTTCCTTGTCGAAAGAATTTTTTTCGGTTGATTGAAATATTTCAACAGACTCGAGAATACGAAACAGATATTTAGTATTGCTTGAATGTTTACAAATAACTTCATACTTTTGCATGTCACGTAAAGGTCGTTACTGGGGCTCTCGGTGGTGTCACTATGTCCCCTCGGTGGTGTCACTATGTCCCCTCGGTGACGTCACTGTAGAAAATTGGAACTTGTGGATCTGCCTAGGCTATAGAATACGAAATACTGTAGTCGACTGCAGCCGTATATTGCAGCCTGTTGGTCTATATCTGCAGCACAAACCAGTCCATGCAGGTTTCCCAATTGCCCACTTTTGAAAGCCACTGAATTTCACACCTTTTTCGCGGGAGTAGGGAAAACCGCGTTTGAAGAGGTCACTAGGCACAAACCATGTATATCAGCGCTCGGGAAGCGAACACACGCTTCCTTGGCGGCCTGAGCCAATAAGCAGTGTCGGTAACCTCCGGGATATTTTGTATTCCCTCAAATACACTAAGGCAACGGGTCATGACAACATACCTATTGCCTACGTAAAAGATGCATTCCCCGTGATAGGTCCGGTCCTTTTGCACATCATAAACACTTCAGTTATAACTGAAACATTT
>LQNS02014913.1:21929-32155 GCA_001587735.2 Parhyale hawaiensis | reverse complement strand
AAAAAATCACATCACTTCTGTGTAACCAACGCCCCTCTTAACGGAAAATAGTGTCAGTATTATCTCTTTATTAAGATGCGAGCTTTGTTCTAGTAAATTCACTGCTAATTTAATACCAATTGTCTCTTATGTTACTTTTTAGCATTATCCTTATGTTAGTACTAAGCATGAAAACCTCAGGATACTGTGTCCTAACCTTGTTGAACACGGTCTCCAGAGGAGAAATACATGAGCTTATTATTATTATTATTATTACTCTTTCCGACTGGAATCTCTCATCGTTCTGTGGAGAATGGTGTTATACTCTATGACACCGAGGTACTTGTAACCTGCCTCCTCGATATCCTTAATGGTACCTTCTTCGATGATGATAACCTCGGATGCAGTAACCAGTCAACAGCTCAAAAAGAAACTGAGCAAGACCAAGAACTGGAAAGCACCCGGACCCGATATGGTGCAAGGCTACTGGATCAAAACTTTCACATCGCTGCACTCCAGAATTGCCGCACAGCTCAACCACTGCCTGCAACGCGGAACCGTGCCCACCTGGATGGCCACAGGGAAGGCGGTCCTTATCCAGAAAGACAAGGCAAAGGGCACGGATCAGCAATTACCGCCCAATCACGTGTCTCCCCCTTATGTGGAAGGTGCTGACGGGTATAATCTACGAGAGAGTCATACAAAACCACATTTACCATAGGGTCTAACACCACTTTTGTCCAGTGTTATCTACCTTTACCGATGCCAGGCCTACAGCGCCTCATACGTGGGTAGCACTGGACAACACATCAGAGCCCGTAGTGGCCAACATTTAGGTGTAGCCAGTCGTACCGGCTTACCACTCGCGAAGCCCTCACATTCAGCCCCTCGCCTATATGCTGAGCAAAAACAACCATCCCATCAGCAGGAATGATTTTTCCATCATAGACTCTTCCAATCCCATCGAGCTGACAACATTAGAGTCTCTCCACATACATAGAACCAAACCTAGCCTCAACATTAGGACCTCGGCTGTACCGCTCTATACTGTCCATACCTAGCCAACATTCTGCCGACTGTACAGGAGCTGACATCCAGCCCCTGCACACAGCTCCGTTCATTTGCGTTTTAAACTTTCCCCCGACAACATCCACGCTCCTCTTATCGATTAGCAATAAAGAAATCTTATTTATGGATTGTAGCTTAGGTTGTTTCCTCCTTTTTTCTGAAGAAGGGATTTTCCATCCCGAAGCGTTAAAATTTTACATTAGTCGACTTCCATTTATTAATAAAAACTCTTACTACATATTTATAGAAATATTTGTCTGTCCACTCAGTACGTGGTCGAAGGAGTTGAGCAATCTTCATAATTTTTTATAGGGAGTGTGGTGGGTTGCCTAAGTGTAACCCATGGCAAAAAACCAGACCTAGCTGTCCATAAAAAATGACGGCGTTGAATATTCCTCCATCGGGGCGAATTTGCCTCCATTGCAGCAGATCGTCTGGAGCACGGGGCGCTCTATTTTTATCACCCGCAAACAAGGCGAGAGAGGTGATAATGTTCTCGTTGAAGATTTAAGTATATATATATATATATATGCGTCTGTTCACGCAATAATTAGTGGTCGAAGGACTTAAGCAATGTTTGTCATTTTTTTGTAGGGAGTCTGGTGGGCTGTCCTCGATGTGACCCATGCTAGAAAACTATAGGATTAGCTGGCCATAAAAAATGGCAGCAAGGAAATTTGCTCCCACCGCGGGTGATGGTCTTACGCCACCGAGGCGTTCCAGTCTTCCTATTTTATTATTGAAGAGGGATTGGGGCTGTGCGCTCAACTCGTTCATCAAAAATGACTTCGTTGAATTTGCCCCTACTGCGGGTGATGTTCTTACGCCACAATGCGTTCGAGTTAACTCAATAGTTTACATCTGCCTATCGATATAGAAGACCTAAGGATGAGAGCACGACAGAGGATCAATGAAGAAAATGAAGAAGTAAGTCAGAGAAGATTCCGCAATGAACTGTAGGTATTAGGCAAGCATATCGATTATTAAGTGAATTTTTCCATGCACGGGTCCAATAGTGGTATAATATATGCAGTGTCTAATTGTGTCAATCGTGATTCGTTTAACTACATTTACTGTTCATTAGCTTATCCCTTGTTAATTCAAAATATTGTCATGTGGGATACAGCCCCTAATTGTTACATCCGTAAACTAGAAGTTGGATAAAATAATATACTTAGGCGAAACTGTGTGTGAAACGAGACAAAACTAACATACCACGATTTACAAATATTGCAATTTCAAGATGTGTATAGCCTAACTATTCGCTGCCTGCATTTTTCCGTTCACATATACATAACCATCCTCTTATCTTTCAACAGTATTACGGCTCACTCATACTCCAACAAAACTTCGAAATGAGACGCTCCATTCTCAATCTTCCAAATGTGCGAGGTGATGTAGAGAAACAGTGAACTATTTTTCAAACAGTGCCTCTTGTTAATAGAATTCCAACGCACTTATTAGCTCCTATACCTAATAACGCATTTAAAATAGCGGTATAAAGATTATGTCATGCTGTTGCACTAGTCTAATGATCACTTGTTACCCAAAAAGTTTCGCAGCTTTTCTATGAGTTATGCAGATATATTACTGTATGTGCATTGTAATCAGACAGTCTTCAGTATTGTAATGTGTATCTCTGTGTAAGAAACCTATCAAAATTTATTAATTGAAAGAGCTAAGAAAAAGAATCCAAGTAATGTCGATGAATTATAGAAATATTTCATTGAAGAATAGAAAAAATATCAGCTGAGGAGTGCAAGATTTTAATTCAGTCGTGTAGCAACTGATGTCAAGCTGTTATTGATAGCAACCAAGTACTAATAAATGAGTACTCTTGTTTTATTTCTATTTTATATGTATCCATTATAAATTCGTTAAACGTTCTGATCTTTTTGATCGCCCAATTTACATAGGGTTTCTATCGAACATGTTATATATCAACAAACTTTCATTTTTAATTCCTCGTAAAGTATAGTTTTTACGTTAAGAATTTGAGTTTTCCATGTGTTCAACAGAAGAAGTTATGCACGTTTTCCTTACTTTGTTAGCATCGTTCCGATCCTTATAACCATGGTGAATCTGGGCCAAACAAACCCCAAAAATGTAACACCTACAAAAATCTCTTGATGTTGCTATAGAAATGGCTCTAATTTTTAAATATGGCCACGCAAGTTCCTTGCTTGAAATACGTTACCAACCCTGAAGTTTTATATGAAATTCGTTGCTGAATTAGCATTAACAATGGAAAGCACAGTTCTCTAAATACATTTCCATTTCGTCGAAGTAAAATGTGACACGTTCGAGTAATTTCTCGTTTCACCTCAAGTTACCGACCAACACAGAGCTAGGCTTACTCCTAGAGGACCCGAGGCAAGTTAAGCTCGGGCCCCCATTTTGCATGGCTGCGTAATAAAATGCAGTGTATGCACAGCTAAAGCACTTTGTTATCTCAATGTACTGCCATAGAAATGTACATACTAGCATACTGGGCATAGTATTACTACATTCTGACCAAGATACCAAGGCAGTTCGGTCGTAGTCAAATTTTTCTACATATAGCGTTGCCAATTCTATGGGTTTTCTGAGACTTTTTCGGCTCATGTCTTTGCCCAGCTCTCTGTCTGTATACAGAGAAATCTCAAAATATCCCCAGAATTGGCACCGCAGTAGAGGAATACACCACGACCGAACTGCCTTGATAAAATGGTCAGATTATAATAAGTGCATTCAAGTAAGGCATGCAAATAGTAAATTTTGTTATCATAACTATATGTAATCCAGCGACGCAACGTCATGGGATGCATCATGCATGGGAGTTGTAAATACCAGCGCAAGAACCCCAGGAAATTGATATTAACCATCATTATTGACGTATGACATTTTGATTTTTGATGTATAAAGCTTTTTGAGATATTTATGTATGCCTCTATCTCTCTCTGAAATTTGTCTTTTTTTTTACTTTTTGATTTTTTATCCTTCTAAAGGGGGGCCTTGGAACGGGAGCTCGGGGACTTTTAAATCCTGTCCTGATTGCAAATGGATGCTTTAATATTAAATGGAGAAGAAAACTGTGCTTCTGGAGTCTACTTATGGAATGAGCTATCGAAAAAAAATGACGTTCTGTCTAAAATTATCCTTTCAGAATAGGTTGCCCAGAATATTATGATGAGCGCATATTATGCTCTCGTAAGAAGTTCTGCTAATGCGTTCTGTGAGCGTACATTGCTTCTTTGAGCGGTACCGGTGTTCCAAGTGCTAGTAAGTCCATAGTCTTGTGTCTGCTCTTCATACTCAGCTGACCCATAGGATGATCCTTAAATCCTTACAAATAATCTGACAACTAGTGCGAACTGACTAGCGTGACGTTATATGTCTTCTGTACACGACACCCATATTTTTTTCCCTTGCGCTTTACTTGACATTAGTCTGTGTATTTTTGACTTTGCCAGCAACCAAGCTGAATCTATATCGACTTTGGGTTCTTATAAAACGTTTTAACTTTATCAGTGATCGCGTTGAATTTATATTCACAACAGCATAACCACTACGACAAGGTCTAAGCCTCTGACGCCAACCTTAGTTTTGTTGAAATCATGTGCCGAGAAGCATTGCTTATCAGTGCACTGTGATCTCAAGTGTTGAAATCCACTGAGCGTGTAGGTGCGCGAGATTCAGCAATGCCAGACAGAGGGCGAAGGCAGAGAGCAGTAGACAGCCGTTGGTTCTACACGAGCAAGAGTAGCTTTTAGCAAAACTTGTTTTCCGATAGGCAGCTTTTTGTCACGCTCCGCGAGGACCACAAGATTCTTTAGCAAGCTTTTGTGAACCCATTACATGCGTCATTAGCATTCAGCAAATACTAACTGTGACATTTCCTATATACGATAAGGTGACGTACATACAGTATAGTTATAAAACGAAAACAATTTGGGTACAATATCTACCAACAGAATGGAGGTTCAACCATTGCATACCACTATGATTTATCAGTAAATATCCGACAATACACGATAATATGTAGAGTTCGTACAGATGAAACGACTTAGATACAAATCTAGGAAGTAAATGAATGAAGTGACTAACAGATTCTTCGTGTAAATAACTGAAAAGTACAAATTTAAATTTTGAACAGCAGGATTATTGGCGGTGTTGCGTAAGACGTTGCGATCAAACCTTACAGTGCAGAAATCCTTCGAAAATCCTTCGTCTGATAAGGCGCCTACCATTCGGCCTCGGTTGCTCTGGCTTGAGAATGGCCAGAAAACCTCCAAATGTAGTCAGGGGAGATGATAAGGCGCCTACCATTCGGCCTCGGTTGCTCTGGCTTGAGAATGGCCAGAAAACCTCCAAATTAGTCAGGGGAGATGATAAGGCGCCTACCATTCGGCCTCGGTTGCTCTTGCTTGAGAATGGCCAGAGAACCTCCAAATGTAGTTAAGGGAGATTGGCCACACTGAATCCCAGTAAAAAAAAGCGCTCAGATTTACAACTGTATCGATAGACTAGATTAAATGCAGCTGTTTAAGTGTTCTTTCAGTGATTATTTTAATCACTGTACAGAGAGCTTCTTTATAAAGCCTTAGAACAGTGAAATGTTTAATATAAAAAACACAAAACCATTAGTTAAATATAACTGAGCTCAGAACTTTTTGTATGCATTCTTTACTAGAGGCTTTACCTATTCCAGTGGCACCTTGACATATTGTTTTCGTTTTATTCGAGACCTGCAACTTTGGTCGGCTTTCCTATTATAGACCCGTTCCTTTTCACATTATGAAACTAGAACGCCTCGTGGCAGAAGACCATCACCTGCGGCGGGGGCAGATTTCAACGCCGTCATTTTTTATGGCCAGCTTACCCTACAGTTATATATGGTACTTTTCATACCTATGTCAACCCATCTGACTCCCTGCAGAAAAATATGAACATTACTCAACTCCTTTTCTCTGTTTCTGGGTGGACAGAGTAACAAAATAATATACTAATAAACAAATGTTCTTGAATTTTGAACCAAAACATTATCGCCGCTCTTCGCATCGCTCGCCCGTGCTAAATATCAATGCGAACTAAAACAGTTGCTGACTCTGGGATGCAGTCTATCATAAAACCCCTTTATCCGAGTAAGTTAGATAAGCAAGTTATACTCGGCACCTACACGCTAATTATTAAGCTACTCCCATTACTGTGGAAACGGCTGAAAAAGTCAGTGGCAAGCAAACCATCATCCCATCTTGACAAACGTATATGCCTGCGTCTTACAGAGCACGCACCAATTATGCGGAGGAAGTTGTCGTCAATATCAGGGTTACGGAACAGGAGGGTTTGAGGGGGAGTCGGCATCCCACTTGCTTTAGGAGTCAGTTATATATGCGTTTTTTACGTAGGTACAACATTCTAATGTATAAGCTTTAGCATTCAAATGTGTAGACGCATTCTTTGTATCATTCGAGTTCATGTGAAAGGCCATGAAGGGACCCGTCCACTCTAGTGTCTTTTCCTATTCATTGCGCCTTTTTACTGCCAGTTGTGGTGCACTGAGCCAACTTATGCTATGTATATGGCAGAGGAGAGACGATATCGAGATAGGATATTCATAATTGTGCCTCCTGGCCGACTAACATCACTGTGCGGATCGCCTTTTGGCGGAAACGGTGGTTAAAAAAATCAAATGATCCTATTATGAGACACAAATACGTGATTTAGAATTTACATGCTTGTACTGTAGGTCGTGCTGTATGGTGCTGTCATACCTATTGGATAATATTGTATGTAATAGTATTTAGTCAATCAGGTGAAATAGTGTTAAGCATGCATGCAGATGTTTCATCGGGAAGAAATGACTGTATTTACCCTATTTTTATGTAATATGCTGTAATATTAGCTACTTGCATTTTTTTTATAGGAAGTTTCCCTCAATGGTAACCATGCGTTATATTCCGAAACTGAGCGCTCATATTTCAGTTATAAGCTTATTATTATCATGTGTTGAATTGGGCCTGGTTTTCTATTGAGCCTAGTTTTCTAATCCTATGCAGTGGTAGTTTCAATTGATGAACGGACGAACCCAAAGACCGTCCTGAGTGCCTACTTGAGGGCTGTCCTAATTGCCTTCTCCGCATGGGATGTTACAGCTGGCTGCAATTCCTGCTGAAAAGGTTAGTTCTATAAAGTTACGTAGGTTCTCTAAATATTTTTCCCCTTTCTGTTCCGTGAGGCAGACTGTTGATCAAGATAGCTGATATCGTATGCGGGGCACCTCTCTTATACTATATGGCAGAGGAGAGCCGATGTCGAGATAGGATATTCCTAATTGCGTCTCCTAGCCGACTAACATCACTGTGTGGATTGCCCTTTGGAGGATATAATAATTCACTTGATGAAAGCCGTCATATTATGAGATAAATGTAAATACATAATTTCAAATTTATATGTTTGTACTATAGGTCATGCTGTATAGTACCGCCATACCTGTTGGATGATATTGTACATGTGTGATAGTATTTAGGCAATCAGGTGAAATAGTGTTAAGCCATGTAGATCTTTGGGAAGCAATAACTGCATTTCCCATTTACCTCACTTTAATTGAAGAAGCTGTAATATTCGAGGAAACATAATTATATTTTATTTTGCTTCTCGTGCAAGGGTGATCGTTAGGTAGCAAGCACTATTGTGGAGCCAGTTCAGTTAACTCGTTAGGTATGTGATGACACTGAGCCATGTAGATAAGGTTGTGAATTTATAGCTGTAATATTGCCAAGCAATGAATATACACAAAGTTTTTAATGCAAGCTGTAATATAATAATCCAAGAACACCTCCCGCCTGTGGAGAAATAAATGGTAAATAAAAATAAATAAAAAATAATAAAATGTTGGCGGATGCGACCGCCGACCGTCTACAGGTCAGGCTCAGATAAGGAAGGCAAAGGTTGGAAATCATACCATGCAAAATGTTCTTGCTTCCCAGCGTCGCTAATGTGAGCGACATGCATAATCCTCAATGACCTTCTGGCCGGAACCTGTATCTGTAAAAGTTGTCTTTCAAAATTCGTAACCAGATTTTCGGATATACAGTATTTGTTAGTCTCATACATATACAGATAATATAGACGCGGACTTAATGGGACTTCCGACCCAGTTTCGCCGGGAGCTGCCACCGTTCCAAATGAGCCCTTCTATGACGAATATTTAAGGTGCTTGTGCTATCAAGCATCAGATCATTCAGTACTTAGCATTACAGCACTTAGTATTCAGTCAACAGTATTCTGCATGTAGCACTAATTCAGATGTAAGCCTTATACCTTGTTGTTTGCGTCTTTCAAGTAGCATGCTTGCTACTTATTCATGGATCATTTCTTATAAATCTTGCATAATAAGATATAAATAAGAACATCTTAACGACATTCCTTCACCATCCAGCCCTGTAGCCTGATAACATTATTCTGAATTGAAATTAACTCTCACAACCAAATAAGGTGACGATCTCAAATAGAACTCATCTACGCACGGAATTAAATACTCACAATACTAGAGTATACTACAACTGACTTGAGTATAGTACAGAGTTGGAATCGGTATTTTTAGCCCAACTCCAGAATCCCATTTTAAAAATAACTCAATTTTCTAAAATTAATTCGGAATTTTTGGCCTTAAAATAGTAAAAAAAATAATAGATTTTACAAATGTGGACATATTTTGTTTTATGGCTTTATCCATGTGCTTGCCATTGAAAGTGGAGTACCTAGATGGTTGTCAGGGTTCTTCTGTGCGGACGGTCCCGTATAGCTCTCGAGGGCCGTTCGACTTGCGTAAATCGGCCTTCTCTGACTGGCCTGTGAAATATGATACTTCTGCGGACGGTCCCGGTATCACTCGCGTGCTGTCCAACTTATTCGAAGCAACCTGTATCTATTGGCCGTCGGGGCTGGCGTGGGTATTTCTCCTTACGCGCCAGACTATGGTAGACCCTGGAAACACAGAGGGTGCAGCTGACGCCGTAGGGTTCCGCTAAAGCTTTAGCGGAGGGATTCTAGGAAGACCTAGGAGTGCTGTCTACATCGTTTGAGTCCTCTAAGGCAACCAGTTCGTGATCCTGGTCATGTGCCAGACTACGACAGCGGTCTTCCGGATCGGTTAGCCACTCAATCGTAACCTGTCCTTCGAGAAAAGCGTAGCTAGAAAGGTTATTTATTTATTTATTGGACATTTATTTCTCCGCGGGAGGTGTTCTTGGATTATTATATTACAGCAAAGTAAAGTCATTAGCTAGTTTATCTCGAGCTGTATTTGCAAAATCACTTGTTACACCGTAGGTATCTGAAATTATACAGTGGATGATCAAATGCAAGATATTTATTAATTCTATATGCAATACCTTGTTCGCAGCTACATAAATTTAATAACGTTTTGGTA
Organism: Parhyale hawaiensis; assembly: GCA_001587735.2. NCBI lineage: Eukaryota > Metazoa > Arthropoda > Malacostraca > Amphipoda > Hyalidae > Parhyale > Parhyale hawaiensis. The sequence goes on along the minus strand of LQNS02014913.1, from coordinate 22,695 downwards.
AAGGCGTGAATCTTAACGTTCATCTAATTCGTTCGTAATGCTAACTTATCCTACAATTTTTTATTGTATTATCTAACTAATTTCAGTCCCAAGTGGTTTAGGTAATGAAGGATTTTATTTGAAGTACCAACAAAATATTTTCTAGTGTATATGTTTGGCATTTAGAACTTAGCCTGTAAGGTGAACTGTGGTCAAATGAGCATAACTTTACGCAGATGGGTAACGACCGCCACAACACTCTCTACTTTACTACGCGCCACTGCCGTAATTGATCCGGCCCGTCCGATGCGTGTCATGGAAGTGCCAGTCCCTGCATGCTTGGTCTTCTACCTGAGCAGACCGACAGGCAGCGCCTCGAAAATAGCGAAGACTTCTTTCATTTCATTTGTTGCGTGAATTACATTCTTTCAAAGTAAACCCTTGGCCGACATGCTCACTTCTTGTCTGCTGGTTATTCAATGCTTGCAGTCAATAACATATATTAAGGTACCTAATCTATGGCAGGAGTGTATACTGCCACGGTAGCTGCATGCTACCGGTTATTCACTAAAAATATGAAGTGTTTGGAATATTTCATATGTGCATTGTAACATTGCTTGTATTGGCTATAAATTGATAATAGTGTCAAATATTAAAACTAAATCATTCATATAGAAGATTAGATTAGATTAGATTAGATAGGCGGCAGTAGACGAACCAAAAGGCCCATTCCCAAAAAGACACCGGGACTTACACCCCGATCCTCTATGAGCTATTGCCATTATGT
>LQNS02014627.1:32018-43677 GCA_001587735.2 Parhyale hawaiensis | reverse complement strand
ATTGAAAACTACAGAGAAGCAGTAACAAATTTTTATTACTAGCTCCTCTAACGATTTGTGAAAAGATACTAACTGAATTGAAAAATAGTCTAAGTACAAAATACAGACTTGTATGTAACGAAAATTATTTATATGCACACTATAACAAATTATGTTTCTAAGTACGAGTGTAGGCTAGTCATAGTATATGTTTAAAGTTTTAAACACAGAACATCATATTCTAAGGCCAAAGACATTCGCCGGCCTCCTCGTCCTATAAAATATTTCCGGTCTGATGTACAGCTTCGTAGTAATGTGCTGAACATGTCCCACACATGAAAAAATCCTAAGAAGACAAACTACAGTTGCTTCTTCCCTTAAACCTAATGATAAGTAATTATTTACCGTCTAAAAGAAGAACAGTTCAGTCCTGTTTCAAACAGCACTATTAATACAAAAGAAAAATCCCGTTTGGTGTCAAGGTAAACAGTTAACAGCCAGCTTAAATCTTTAAACGCATTTTAAGGTCAAGGCCATTCGCCTGTCTGTCCTTCCCTAACTTATACTAGCAACTTCACCCAGTTGGGTAACGGCCTAACGCAGGCCCAGCCCATCAGAGCTACCATGTCTATGGACATCTAGCAACAAACTATATCAAAACTCTTAATGTCAACTTAGACCACACCCTCACCTGGGAAACCTACATGCACGGGTTTGTGCTGCGGGTATACGCCCACTGGCCCCAGATGAGTAAGTGTAGTCGCAGTCGCCCTCGGGTCACCAAGAACTATGGCGCCAATTTGACGGAAGAAACAAATGACCCGAGACCCCCACCCCCCTCATCTCTGAGGAAGGCAGTTCTGTCACAGCGCCATGCATGCAGACACAACTGCCGAGTCAGCACACCAAGATCTGCAAAGAGCTCGAGTGTCTGGCGGAGTATCGAACCAGCGAGCGATACAAGGTGTTAGAGCTGAGAACGGAAGCATGCAGCTACCGCCGCAGCAGAGGCAGGGCCATCGTGTTGCAGTTATGCTAAGAAATAACCATTGCTTTCCACACTAGCAGTAACCTCATTCATTTCACAACAGCAGTATAACCTTGTAGCAGTTATACAATTGAAGATAACCTTTTTCACACACTCCGAAAACCACATCAGAAAATAATGTCGGCGAATACAATAAATGAAAACAGGTGATGCAAGATCAGGGAGGAATCTACTGAGAGAAGCTTTGTTTAGTTCAATTAATGTCGTGGTTTTGATAACTACGCGCACACTTTAGGAAAATGGAACCCAGTGAAACTCGAAGACCGTGAAAATACGCTCGCAAGCGCCAGTGAACAAACAGTCGAGGCAAGCACGACTGGGGCCTTTTGAATATTTTCAATTGACAAGAATCAGTGGCACACAGCAGCAAATAAAACTTTTCATGGGGGATTTCTAATAATTTGCTACTGTTTCACAAGGCATATTACGGAAATATCTAGCAAAAACAATATGTTTCTAATATGAGCTTCAGGTTTATAACTGCTGTAGTATTGCGTAGAGTTTCTAGTGGACGGACGGCTTTGAAAGAAAGCCTGACCAATAACTGGGAATAATATATAACTCCAAATAACCATCGATATGGATTGAAAAGCTTTCGTAAAAGTAACTTACTATAAACATTGTTGAAAAACACCTACATTATCAAACTTTTTCAGAAGTTGACTGGTACACTAACCAAGCTAATATAAAAGTTACAAGTATTGTGATGATGCACTGAAGCTCTTTATTCTTCCCCGCTATTAGATAGACTTCGAACTATTTCTTCCTTTCGCTTCTACTATAGGCATATAGACCCTTCTTTGTATAATTATTTCAGTCTAACAATAACATTTCAACGTATTCGATGTACATGTACTCCTGATTCAATAAAACATTTATACTCTGATATCAAGAGAGTAAAATTATGAACCTAAATAATAAAACCAGGGATGGCCTAAAACCACCTGTAGATTATCATAGAAGTATGAAGGGAAAAAATACCGTTGGTAGACATCGACGCATACACTATGTACTTACAGAGTAACCAAGCAGTCGCAAGTGAATATCTGCAGCCCTTCACACTCCAATCAATAATTGAAAAGACTACAAGTTCAGAGTTTTTAGGGCTTACTAGAATTTTTTGCCGTTTATTTTCCTTATGAAAAAGGGCCGCAAAAGATAGCACGTGCCAAGTTCTAGTGACAGAGCATTTGAACGTACCGACAAGATGTAGTTCGCAGCTGAGAATAAGAGCGTTTGCTGCACAGTTCTACACAAGAGCCGTGGCAGATCCAGAGGCGAATGAACCATTGCCTCCCACTGGGGGGCATTATATACAAGTTCCCCACCAAACAATGTGCGAACTTGCATTAGCTGCCTTTTTCTAAACGCCTGAAAGGGGACATTTTACTCTAATGCCGCCCCCCCTCCCCTATATATATATATAGATCCGCCAGAGCTCAGCGGTACTGAGATCTTTAATGAATGAGCTTTAGCTTAAAAGAGGGGGTAGACAACCCCTGCTTTGGAATATAGAATTAATTTGCAGGGTCTTTGCACGTGTCTTAAAAGCTACTTTTGAACTATGAAATGATAAAGAAACACGGCTATCGATAGTCAAAACAATTATTGAATGCCCCATGGGAAACACAGAAGAGTCATATACATAGTTTGTGAAAGTTGGTACCTCAATGTTGCTTATTGCCACTCTTTACGTTTTGAGATGTCTATCAACATTGAACTTTTTACGTATATATGCATATTTTGTATAATTACTAAAATTNAATGGCGTAGTAAAGTGATATTTGGATTCTGTGTCCTATCCCGAATGATCTTTTCCATTATACGTAATTCACTTTCACTGACGTCATGTTACTCACTGCCATCTACATAACCATTGATATTTCTTCCGGTAACATAGGTACCTACCTGCACCACGCGACCTTGATATCGTCCCTTAGGTGGAAGAGATGCATAGTGGAAATTATAACTGTTAGCCATGGCCGTGGTAAAGCAACACAACGGGGAAGATTGATCGTGTGATTCCACAAGGTGGCTTTACGGCTACGGGAATACGATGTAGTGCCTAAATACTGTCAACCATATACGCCATTTATTAATATCATTGTCCTTGATGGTAATCATGTTTGCATTAGGATATCGCAGCTACAAAGGCGGACTGCATCTGTAGCTATGATGTGGATGTATTATGTCTATTGATATCTATAATGCTATGGAAACAGGAATAAAATTATTGACAACAATCTTCAGCTGCACCATACAGAACTTGCTAGGTCAGAAATTATAATACTGGCGCAAATAAAAAAATATACATATATATAGATATACTATAAAAGCGCCCCTAGAGTGCAGGTCTCCTGCAGGTAACGCAGTGCTGCATGAAACCAAGAATTGCTTTCGATTAGTGCCAAAACTTTATAATTTAATGCTCGCAACGCTCCTAGCAGCTTCTGTAATTTCATGGAGATCAGTCAATATCTCCATATGCTCTCTTGCTGACGAACGAAAGACAAATAGTGAGATAAACAGGCGAACGGACAAGAAAATTATTGGCTAAAAGATCATTAATTATACATCATTCCTCATATATTATTCCTAGCAGATTCTAAAAAAATTCATAAAAATTTTGTTCATAAATGTTTGAGCTACGAGGCCAAGAAAAACATAGACAAAAAAACGGTTGGACGGAATATAACCATAACGGTTAGACGGAATATGACTAAAACGGTCGGACAGAATACAACCAAAGGCTAACCAGCTGTTCCCCCTAACACGCCCAACAATCTTTAAGAATTTCATGCAAATTCGTCTATAACATTTCAAGTTTTACTGCTGACAGACACACAAATAAACATGCAAATAAATGTTCGCAAAATAATAGTCTCCTTGGCGAGTGATGATGAGTGGCATTGCTATTGGGCCACACCTCCATAGACTAGCAACTGCCAACATAATGGTGTCCCGTGCAGTGGAGACAATACATATATCTGCCATAATTATTTGGAAATTATGACGAAGTTTATGTAAATGGAACAGATGTTACAGTTTTGGTTCGTTTATTAACAGTAGAATTTCCTTACATATTGTGTCATAAACTAAAGCTCGTACATACCACTTAACATACTGACACAACAGGCCGTACACACGCTGGACACACCAATACATTTTACTAACTGATAATGCCAGCAACCTCGGCTACCTTCTGTCACTAGGATAACTGAAAAAGTTATGAACCGATCTGGATGAAATTTACAGGGATTGTGAGGTATGTTAGGAGGAACAGATGATTAACTTTTGGTGAAGATATGTCCATCCGTTTGTTTGTTTGTCTATCTGCTTCATTTTTCTCGATGCCCTAACTCAAAAAGTTACGAATGGATTTTGATAAAATTAACACGAGTTGTTAGGTATATAACAAAAAGTAGATTACCAAATTTTGGTAATGATCCGTTTGTTCGCTCGTTCGTTTGTCACTGTTTTTAATTTAATGCTTGTTAGCACAATAACTCAATAAATAATGAGTTGATTTTTATGAAATCTATAGAAGTTGTTAGTAATGACAAAAGACATAAATGGTCAAATTTTGGTGCAGATCGGTTGGTTCGTTAGTATGTTTGACTCATATTTATTATAACGTTTGTTAACAGTATGACTCAAAAAGTTATGAACGGATCTTCAAAAAATTGAACAAGCTGTTATTAATATAAAAAGGCACAAATGAGTAGATTTTGGAGTTTATGCAAAGAAAACTATGGTTTCAGAGCCAATTTGAATTTTTGCTACCGTTGGCTCACTTGGCGGAGGTATGCGCTCTCAGAGTGCTGTAGTTAATCTTACATCACTCATCAACACTGAGAGTATGAAGCTAGTGAGTCAGACAGCTGCAGAGATGAGACATGCAATCAACTCGTCAAGTTTCTATGGTCACGCTGGGGAATGTGAGATGCCAAACTCGTCAGTTCGGTCGGTACTTCGCGCCATGGCCTGTTAAGGTCAGGACTTTATTGCCGGCATCGGCTTTCATGCGGCCGTGTGCAAGTGAAGGATTAGCCTGCAAGCGTGTAAGTAGGCTGTTAATGGCTTCTTGATGGATTTTCTTTAGCAACATCTCGGGCTTCTATGCTGCGCTAGCTCCAGGTGTTACGAAGTGCTTCTGCTTGGTTGCATTACCTGTCCGTGGGGCCCAAGCTTGAAGTTTCAACAATAATCGCCGTATAAACCATAATAGAATGGACCCGTAGGCTTTCTGGAGGCTAAAGCTACAGAACAACTTCTACAGCCATCAAAAATTCCGTAAAGGAAGTGTGACATTTGTCTGAAAGTGTTTTAAAATTATTCTTGTGGGGCCTACTTGAATAAGGATCCATGTGTCAAAAACCTACAGCTGAAGACCATGCAAAGGTAACGTCTACTTATCTGCGCCATCCTCTGGGAAGCCCTCACTCATTGGTTTGTGCTGCGGGTGTAGGCCAACTGGCCGCGGTCGACGGCTGCAGTCGACCTCAGGCTATCATGAATAATGGTGCCATCGACGGAATGCTCGTGCGCAACGTCCCCCATGCCCATTTTTAGGAAAAGTACGGTAAATGCCCCCACGGCAGCTGTGCATGCTGACTCATCGTAACAAGTGAAGCAAAGCTCGCTCGGCAGGCCTGGTACACGAAACCGCAACACCCTCTAGGATGCTGCTACTGCTGCTGCTGCTACTGCCGTGGATAGTAGCAGTATTGTTGTTGCAGGGATATGAAAGTTATGTGTATGGAATTTGAGAGAACATGCTGAAACACTGCCGTGTGAACTGCAGCATTTCGTGCTTGAACAAACAAAATGTCAGTTGTGCAAGCTGAGGATTTGCAGGGAATTAATAATACATTGTTCGGAATTTATGGCAGCACTGTCTTAAAATGCTGTAAGTAAATTATAAGATTGTGGTAGTAACGTCAAAGCTTTTCTTGTTGTAAAAGGACGTCTGCCCTGCAGTGAAAATTTCATCAGTGCATATATAACAGAATCATACATAAATGAATCATATATACAAGAATCATATATAAAATAATCATACATAAAAGAATCATGTATAAAAGAATCATATACATAAAAGAATCACGTATAAAAGAATCATATATATAAAAGAATAATATTTGAATGTAAATAACCATCGACACTGATCGAAAAGCTTTCTTAAAATCCACGTCCTAGAGTAATTACTGGAACTATGAATATAAAACATTGAATTTTCTCAAAAGTTTATTTACTCATATCGAAAATCATAATGAAACTATCATGATCTAACGAACCTCGGCTGTTCCGATCTGTCGCCGGTTAACATCAGAATCGAAAATATAAAGGCAGTTATCTGATAGGAATCGATTCCGCTCATTAGATATTGGAAAATGCTTGTTATATTCCAAAGAAGTTACTTAGAAGATGCAAAACGAGCCACTGGGAATAGAAAAATAATAGCCAAGTATTTGGGATATATCTTTTTTTTAGTAAAGAACTTTAAAAAAATTATAGATACTTTTGTTTTATTAATTGTTTTCCTACACTACAGCTTGGCCTTGATATCATTGTCATTATGTGGTTGTAATATTTTAGTCTAATATTATGCAGCCAGGCAACGATTCGGGAAGTAAAAAATTCAGCCTGTATAACTACTCCAAACAAGTGAAGGTGGCCCGTGCTGAGGAAAAGCTCTACATATAAATATATTATCCTAGAATGAAGCACGAGGGCAAAATAACGAGAAAAATACCAAGAGCATACTACTAACACTCCTCAACGTATAGAATATGTACTTGTACAATAAGTAGCAGGCAGATCGGGGCACCTACGGCCCTTGCCATACTAATCACAAAATTTCAAGGGGCCGCAACTTAAGAGTTCTAAACTTTTTTATTTTTTTTAAGAACGGTCACAAAAGACAGTGAGTGGCCCGCTCTGGTAGCAGAACTTATGAACACTCAGACCAGATGGGGTTCACCACTGCCTCTGAAAAATACACTTCCAGTGCTGTTAACTTTTCTAAGAATGATAGGAACGTGATCTGAAAACCCCAATGTGAAATATCGTGAGTACTTGGGTGCATCCTAAAGGATAGAATATGCAGGTGAATACAACACAGTTCTAAAAATCTAGGTAATTTGAATATCACTTGAAGAAACTGGAAATTATTGTTAATTGTAGTTTTTCTTTGGAATTAACCGACTCAAGCAAGATGCATTGTGTAAGCTCAACCTTGATAATAAACATGCACCACCCAGTCTCGGTTACCATCTGCTACCTTACCATTCGGGCGAACAGGATCCTCACCGACCTCTATAACCTGCTGCTCATTACCACGTACTGGCAAGTGGCTTCGCACAGTATCCATAACCTTTAACGCTATATACGTACTATAGTTCCCTGTCTTCGATTTCAGGCATACCTCTGCCGTGGATGTAACCCGCGTTAGTGTGTGTGCCGAGGTGTTCCACATCAGCTCCAGATTGTGCCCTAGGCGGGGAGAGGCATAGTAGAAATTGTAGGTATTACCTATTGTGGAACTCAGAAAATGCGATGCAACAATAAAGATAATCACCGTGGGTTTTTATCAATCCATTTGTAATTACTTTAATTAATTACCGCCGCATGCCGAGCAAAACGACCTTTCAATCAGTAAAAATGACTTCTCAATCATTGACTCGTCTAATCTAATCGAACTTACAAAATTAGAATCCCTCTATATACTAATAGAACAAGAACTAGCCTCAACATTATGACCTCAGCTGTACCTCTTCACACTATTCCCGACTAACGTGCTCTATGTCTGACGACTGTACAGGAGCTGACACCCGGCCCTTTCTCACAGCTCTGTTCATTAACCTTTCAGACTATAACCCATGACAGATATTTTTCCCTTGACTTCACATGTTCTTTTTCTCTCCGCCCTGGAATCACTGTGTGTCCAACTTAACCTAGCCTCAATACTACAACTGCACCACTCGTTGGGACCCATGACGGACACTTCTCCCTCCAACTGTGCTTGCCCGTTTTCCCCCGCTTCTCTGACCGTCCCACGCCTATATAAGAGCCCCATAGCGCACCGTGGTCATTAGCCCTTTAGATCCCACCTTGTAAACACACCAAAACTTAGGTCATCTTAAATAAAATTTTTTGTTAGGCATCCTTTGTTGATTTTATAGGAAATTTCTGATGATGGGAAGAAAAAATCCCGAAACGGTAAAAAGTTTTATTTGTTAGTCGACATCTGTAATTATTTTGATAAATGAATTATTATTGGCACTATTAGATTTCGCTTGTTTGGTAGAAATTAATTGGTCGACAGCAGGACCTTGGACCATTAAGACGTTGGTTAGAGCTTCCTGCTCAAGATTGTCTAATTTCGTATGAATGTTCAATAGATCTGATCCAGATGTAGGTTGGATACTACGGCCAGCAGGTTGCGTATTAGGACTTGTGCTAGTTCCAGGAGTTACAGAAGTAGAAGACTCAGGAGATGGAAGAGAATTGAGTGATTTACACGTTGAAACACTACTGCTCGCAGTGCTGTTAGTTGGAACATTGCTTGAGGTCGATGGTGAGGAAAATATTAAAATATTCGTGCGGATAAAGAAATTTGAGTCTTGAGGGCGTCATTTTGAGTACGTAGCAGCTCCAGCTCGGAAACAACTTTCGAGTTGAGTTGGTATAAAGACTCGAGATACTCAATAATTTTGACTTGATAGTGCTGCTCCTTTACTGCTTTATTAGGCTGTTTGGCAGCCCTTCCGGGATTTTTTTTTTCACTGGAGAATAAGACTTTAAGTATTTGAGCATTTTCTGAATGCTAGACAGATCTTCCTGGAGACTAACACTACCAGTGGTGATGTTACATTCGTTATCACAATCAGACGAGCTCGAAGATGATGAATCATTTGCTATGGTATCCATTTTTATTCTTATTAGCGGAGCAGTGAGTATTTTTAGGTTGCCCGTACTAATAAACTAAATTGAGCAGAAGAAGAATTTAGCAATTTGGATAAGAGAGCGGTCCCGCTGCAGACAGCCCAAACGGTCTATAGCTGCACTTATGTACACTTCACAACAATTCTGACAAAGTTCAACTGAAGCAGGGAGAATTCAGTCACTGCAGGTACACACATACCACTGTACTCCAGGGGTATAAGTCAATGCGACGAGAGAAGTGATGAGGGCAGTTTACAGTTGGGACAAATGTTCAAACGGTGCACCCAGCGCATGCACAAAAACACCCTGCAACAGTCACAAAGGGAGGGCGGAACTTGATGTCACCACGCGTGTAAAACTGTAGTAGTAATAATATAAATACAAAGGTGTCTATGACAGTACCCTACGCAGGTACCAGCAGAAGCGCAACACGAAGGCTGAGCAGCAACGCGACCAGCGACTCGACAGATCGCTGAGTTGGCAAGGCACTGTATTGCGGATCTTACACGAGCTGCAGCGGCACACTTGACTGCTCTCACTGTGACAGATGAAGACCTGCACGCTTGCTGCACTCAATCTGTTCTCTTCAAAACGCATTTGCTCTCATCTTTATCTCGTGTCTTACAGAAGCACTAGGAGACGCATAGTAACTATACAACATAAAGTGTAACTGAATAGTTTCCAATTGGTTACAGGTTAATTCAGACCCCTGTCCAACTCAGACCCCTGCCAACTCAGACCCCTGCCCAACTCAGACCCCTGCCCAACTCAGACCCCTGTCCAACTCAGACCTCTGCCCGACCCAGACCTCTGCCCAATTCAGAACCCTGCCCAACTCAGACCCCTTGTTACGGTTTGCTGGGCGTTACCTCTGACAATTAAATAAGACGTGACACCAGGTGGGCTATAGGGAATTTTGTGCTACACAAATCTGGCCAAATATCAACAATGAAATTCACTAATTACGCACAGCAACGCTCATTACCGAATATTTTGAGGACGGCCAACCNATATATATATATATATATATATATATGTAACTTCGCTTGTCAGTGTTATCAGTAAATTATAATGACATTTGAGCTTCATAACACCATTAGTAATTTATAATAACATTTTTTGAGTTTCATAACACCCTGCCCAACTCAGATCTCTGCCCCACTTAGACTCCCGGACAACTCAGACCCCTGATAATGAACACACTCTGAAAATAAAGCGTACATGAGAGATAGGAGGCCAAGTGCGGTGTAAGTATAGCTGCCATTTTCCTAAATTGTTCACGCATCAAATAGTTTCCAACGCCTCCAAGCCAACGATATAAATTGATCATCTTAATTTCTGAAAAAAATAATCCTTTCTGGGAGGTCCTACAAGAAACTAAACTAGCCTGGAACAAACTGTCGCACGCTACCACAGAACACAGAATTAGGACCCTTTTTGTGTACTATGTACGCTGCTGAAGTTATCTCGTACGAGCAGTTATGATAAAAAATCTTTACAATTCAGCGTCATAACACGAAGAAAAACACTATTAATTGGTTATTGCGATCGACAGCAAAGCCGCATAAAACTCAAGTGAAGGATCGAGTCTTGTAAACTTGCAACAGACTAAAAGAAATTAGGAAAGTCAATCATAGCTCAAAGTATTCTAACTCGCAACGACAGACAAAATGAAACATGAACATAACGAGTATGAAACAAATCTCGTACGTCCACGGCCACGTACAATGTTCGTTTTAAAAATAGTATAATTATGTGATAGAGTGCGATAACGTATAAAACCGGAGTGACTTCAGCTAAATTTTACTGTAAAAATGACTGAAAGATATTCTGGTGACTTATGTATGTACAGCGACAATACTTCCATTGAAACTGGCTTAACGTGAACGCGCAACTTCAGCATTCAACGTGAACGTACAAGTATGGTGGCAGATGTACGATAAAACAATTTACCTCATCCTACCAAATCAAATCAAAACCATGCAACAGTTAGATGAAACGATCACAAACCGACACACTACACATTCAAATTAATTCAAATGAATAAATTTGTGTGTTTTTCAATGTGATTTCAAAAATGTTTTTGATCAATGCCATTAATCAGTGGTGAAGAAGAGGAAAAGCATTAGTAATTGATATGTAGTCTGTGCATACCTATAGTCCCATAACTTCGCCCCCATGTAATAAGTGTTGTGTATATGGATAATTTTCTGCATCACTATGACATGTTTATGTATTTGGATACAAGAGACTGTGGGGTGTGATTGTGACTCTACAGTTTCCACCCAAAACCGCGGTTATTGCTTGAAAATCTTTGCATTACAACTTGAGCCTAATGCGTGGAATTGTTCAAAAGTTTATTGTTATCAGTAGAGTTACCATCGGAACAACGTTCGGAGAATTTGTGAACAAATAAGCGCACGAATTAAGTTATTTATGTATCGATAATTTTGAGTACTCATTTAGCGATTTATTATGCTGTGTTATGTATAATATATACGGAGATGATAATATTTTGTGAACTAATATTGATATTTTATCTAATTTTAGCAGGAGCTGAGTTGGCCGGGGGTCTAAGTTGGGCAGGGGTCTGAGTTTTCTGGGGGTCTGAGTAGGCCGGGAGGTCTGAGTTTTCCGGGGGTCTGAGTTGGCCGGGGGTCTGAGCTGGCCGGGAGTCTGAGTTTT
>LQNS02014558.1:34819-47455 GCA_001587735.2 Parhyale hawaiensis | reverse complement strand
ATTAACCATACTCTTCCTCGCTCTTGCAATGCATGCCATGTCCGCTTGACTATAGCTCATGCTCTTCTGTACTGTCCATTATATGCTGCACACCGTGCTCCTTTAAAAGAAGCCTGTAACAAACTGAAGTGCTCCCTTTGAGCTACAGACTCTGCTCTCTTCAGCTTTTCCTGCTTGCTGTCTCATTGCATACCTGACGGAGATTGGCCTGCTGCAGAGCATCTAGCTTCAACAGCGACGGGCGGAGTGAGGGCGCTAATACCTCCGAGGGTGATGCGCCGCATCCTAACGAAGTAAGTAAGTCCGCTATTCCTGCCGGCTCCAAGACCATAGTGTGTAGAGCACAGTAAACAGAAGGAATTTTTTTAGATTAAGAAATATAGTATGCAGCCTAAATTGAGCTACGGCGAGTAGTTGCGGATAAAAAAATGTTACATTTACAGGGATAAAAAAAAAGGAAGAAGAAAGGTGCCATGGAAAATTTACAATATAGATATAGACCAGCCAACCATATTCAGGAGTGAGTGAGAAACAGACATGAATTCCAAGAAATAGCTAGTAGTTAATGCTAATAATGGAACAAAATTGAATAATAATGGAACAAAATTGAATAATAATGGAACAAAATTGAATTAAAATATAATAGATAGAATATACTACAGTGGAAGAGACGCTGCACATTTCCTATTTAAATAAATTATATAACCGTGAATTCAATATTTGTGATAGACAAGGATTTATATACCTATGTAAAACTGTCTGTGGGGCATTAGAAAAGAATAGTAAGCAGAGATCACATTAGAAGATATGGTATTATTTTACTTTCACTTACACATGATTTCCATGACCTTTCTTGTGTTCAGTTTGTAAATTGGGTCAATTCAAGACATTTTACATGAATGACGTTTTCGTCGCAATTGCTTAGTTTTCGAGACCTATAACTTTGAAATTCTCATTGTTTTTCTATGGGAGAAAATACCGAACGATCCCAAACAAGCAAAATTAGGGTTAGTTTAGGTACCTAAGATTAGATTAGACAAGGTTAGGTTAAGTTAGGTTAGGCAAGGCTAGGTTTGGTTCTTTTAAAGCCTGTGATGACATTGGCTATTTTCTCCCATAGGAAAACAATGGGAACTTCAAAGTCTAATATCTCAAAAACTAAGCATTTGCGACGGAAATGTTATTCATGTAAATTGTCTTAAATTGACCCAATTAACATACTGAAAGCAACAAAAACCCCAAAAAAACATGTGTAAGTGAAAGTAAAATTTTACCGAAGATATAAATCAACTAAGATGTTTGCTTATTTAATTTACTTTGCTATGCTCAAGAGTGTCTGTCACGCCGCCACGGTTAGCTTAAGCCGCATTTTCGAGGGCGGCAAACTAGTTGCCAAGATCTTGGCGAGAAGTGCTACACTATGAAATGAGGTTCCACAGGTCGCGGCGCTCATAGGTGCCCACCCGCATTTCCGAGGGCGGCAAACTAGTCGCCAAGAACTTGGCGAGAAGTGCCACACTATGAAATGAGGAGCTTAAGAATTTTAGCAAAGAAGTGGTAGTTTTCTAGTTTAGAGGCATTAAAAAAAAGGTACCTATTTTTTTAATAGCTATACGTTTTTTGGGGTGTAGATTAAGAATCTGAAATCGGTTTTTGGCGGTCGGCATCGGAAAACCGATTTTTTTTTATAGAAAACGACAATGGGGACCCGTTTGGAACCGGGGTTTTTTTTGGGGGGGGGAGGCCCCGATTCAGCTATCGAGAACACCACTAAACCCCTTTAAAACTGGAAAATCGACCCATAAATTGCCGAAAACTGTAAAAATCGGGAAAACGTACCAGCTGCTATTCCACACTACCCATGAGTTTGCAGCTCAGGCGCGTTAAGGCTGTGATTTACATACCGCGTGCCTTTCCCCAAGAGGCATATTCTCCGCGGTGTTAGGTTAGGTTAGCTCTCTTCTTCATCTACAGAATCTTCAGAGGAGATGTTCCTTTCTTGTTCGCCCATTGGAGGATAGAGTTTGGCAGCCTCCATCATGAACTTGTGGAGTAGTTTCTTGCTATCTGTTTCGCTGGTTACAAACAGATAGCGCCCGATGTACTGCTTGACAATTCAGTATGGAAAAATAAGAACCGTATCAACGTTACCGGTGCCCTAAAATACTGCGACGATCTCCTCTGGGCCCACCTTCACGGCGCCAGACTGGCAGACTGAGGCGGCAGTTGCCTCATAAGTCGGTGGTAATTTCAAAAGTTTGAAGCTGGACATATATCAGCATAAATAACGTACGAGACAGCTTTAAACCAGTATAAAGTAATTGAATTTTAGTTTTAATGTAATGACATCATTACCGCTCAAACCATAATCTTTAACAGAGCGAAGTATTTACTTACAGTCTTCAGAAAAATAGCCTTGGGCCTCCTTATTCAAATTAAAGTATGCCTCAGGGCAGAGAAAAGCGGTGGATAGGCTATGCGCTTAAGGACGTGGAGAGTTGACTCTGGTTTATATCTTGAAAAGGAATTGCAGATGGAAATTACTAACAGAGGAAGTGATTAAGCGATGATTGCTTACATACTCTAGTGGTGAGTGAATTTATTACAGACACCCTTGGTTCCCTTTTGGAACTTCAACTCTGAAACAGTACAGCTCTTTGGACTTGAGATGTTTTGGCTTACCACTGTTGACACTTTGAAATTTTTGAGGTAGTCTTTTCAGACTTAGCCTCAGATACATGGAAGCAGTTATACTTTGAAAATTTCTGGTCCCACCGTTGGGACTTACCAATAATTTTGAGAAGTCCATTGAGCCTTGCCTCTAATACAGTGAAGTGACTTGAATGTTTTCTCTACTGTGATTTGAGTGATAGGGACTTAGTCCCTTATGGCCTAGTGTGTGTTGATACTTTGATTAAATTTGAGGAATTGAAGTTTCTGCAAACTTTGAAATCTTAAGACTTTTTGGAAAACATTTCATTCTTGAATTCCTAAATTCACCCAAAAACACTTTGAAATTTTTGGGAGTTTTTGGCATTTCGGTCTACAATTTGAAGACAACTTGGAATTTAACTTGCTCTTTGAGAATCCATTCTCAAATCAAATTCACTTTTGGAAATTTGGGAAACTTAGGAACTTTGAACGTTTTTGAATTCGGTATTTCCGTTTGGAATCCCCTCCACTCAGTGGGCTTAGCCTTCATTTCTGGTATGCTGCCTTCAGCTATCGGAAACAGACAAGAGTCTGGCGTGGGGTTATTGAATATTCCAAATTAGAATCTGAATTTAAAAATGAATAAAACTTTGAAATGTGAAATTATAAATTTCTACTAGCAGTGGTGAACGTTAATGTAAATGTATTTTGGAGGAGGAGCTGAGATGTTTAACCAGAAGAAGGGTTTTCTACAACGACTTGATTGTTTTTGGCTACGACCCCCGACCCAGGCGGGGGCCCTTCCTATTATGTACGGATGTAGCCTAGTGCACGGAAGCTTTCTAGGTTCAGGGGAGAAGCAGCTTAGTCCTGCGGGGTTCCTGGGGCCCCCGCTGCTACAATCCTGAATCCTAGCGTGGAACCTCTGAGTGGAGGTTCCGGTGCACTTTGAACTCTTGCTTCCAAGTTTAGTCGAGCTGGCAGTGTCCTGTGCCTGCTCCTTCCTCCCGAACCGGGTACGACCTCCATCCAGAGGGAGTCCTTCCGTTGACCTTGTCCGGCTGTAGCCCAGTGCACGGAAGCCTTCTAGTTTCAGGGGAGCCGCGGCTTAGTCCTGCGGGAGTCATGGAGCCCTCGCTGCTACGATCCTGAACCTATCGTGGGACCTCTGAGTAGGGGTCCCAGTGCACTTTGAACTCTTGCTTCCAAGTTTGGTCGAGCTGGCAGTGTGCTGTGCCTGCTCCTTCCTCTCGAATCGGCTATGGCCCCCATCCAGAAAGGGGCCTTCCGTTGAACTGGTCCAGATGTCGCCCAGTACGCCTGAAAGCCTTGAAGTCAGGGAGCCGCGGCTTAGCCCTGCGAGAGTCCTGGAGCTCTCGCTACTACGATCCTGACTCTCATATGGGACCTCCGAATAAAGGTCCTGCGCACTATAATATCTGGCTTTCTGATTGGGGCCATTGCCTTCTTGAAGGTACTGAGCCACCTTGCCCAAATCTGGCTACAACTCCCCGCCCAGGGGGAGTCCCTCCGTGGACGATGTCCGGCTGTAGCCCAGTGCTCGAAAGCCTCTAGGTTCAGCAGAACACGGCGTAAGCCTGCAAGGGCCCTGGAGCCCTCGCTGCTACGATCCTGAACCTAGCGTGGTACCTCTGAGTAGGGGTCCCAGTGCACTTTGAACGTTTGCTTCCAAGTTCGGTCGAGCTGGCAGTGCCCTGTGGCTGCCGCAGCCTCCCAAACCGGCTACGGCCCCATCCAGAGGGGGCTCCTCCGTGACCCTTCCAAGTAGCCCATTGCAATTAGAAGCGTTGAGGTCACGGTGGCCCTCGCTGCTACGATTCTGACATTCTTATGAGACCTCTGAGCAGGGGTCTCTGCGCACTTTATCTGACTTCTGGTTTTGAGCAAGTGCTCCGCCAAAATTCAGATCCATCTTGCCCAAGCCTGGCTACGACTTCCTGTCCAAAGGGAGTCCTACCGTGGAGGTGCCCGGTGACAGCCCAGTGCGCTTGGAGACCTTGAGGTCAGATAGCCGCGGCCTAGACCTGCGTAAGACCTGGAGCCCTCGCTGCCACGATCCTAACACCCGTACAAGACGTCCTGGTCGGACGAGGTTTCCGGTAAGGCTTACGTACCTTACCCAACCTGTCTACGACTCCCCGCCGAAGGGAGTCTCTCAGTGAAAAGGTCCGGATGCAGCAGAGTGCGTATGAAAGCGCCGAGGTCACGAGAGCTACGGCTCAGCCGGCATTGACCCTAAGGCCCTTGCGGCTACGGTGCTGACTATTGTTTGAGACACCCGAGGGGAGTCTCTGCGCAATACAATAATTGGCCTCCTTGTTCGGCTGATTTGGCTCCGGAAGTTACAGCTCCCCTATTGGTTTTGGGGCCATCTTGTGGAATCCCCGAGGTAGGGGTCCCAAAACTTTCAGTGCCCCAAAATACAGAAACGCCTAAATGACGACTCAAGGGGAAACCTACGGTGGCGGAGGCCGCTAAAGAGGGCTATGGGTCCTAGGGCCCAGGCAGTTCCCTCCCCGAACTTGCTGACACAATCATGAAGGACCAAGGTCTCGGGCAAGTTCCCTTCGTTTTCGGTGAAATAGGGTCGGTCACCGACCTTAGCCCCGATGGATCGACGTTGGCGGGAGAATGGGTTGGTCAGGGTCCCTGTCCCAGATGTACCCCAGAACCTCCAGAAGCTTTCTGGGGAGCCTTTGCCTAGTGGGCCTTGGTATAACTTCGTCTACTGCGCCCCAGGTACTCTAAGGTGCTCTATAGCGTGTCTAGCTATCATGGGCGAAACTAGGGTGCCACTAATGGGAGTAGCCGAGTTTGCCTGTTTTAGCACCGGCCTAGATCCGGCTTAATTCCCGGTTCCCCTCCCCAGGGGAGAAACCGTTGTCGCTAGTATCCGTGGTTATGGCGAGACGGAGTAAACAGCTAAATGCAAGGCAATAACCGTCCCAGCAGGAGAAGCCCCAGGCACACCCAGAGGCCTCCATTGGGAGAAACGGAGACTTTTCTTCGATAGACCCGAAGGCAGCGCTGAATATGCCTCGCTTCTCCCACGGAAAAGCGGGCCCTGCCGGACTAGGAGAGAGCTTTGGTATAATATAGGCCAGCTACAACCTCTGAACGTGTGGACCTACACCTCCAAGAGACACGGGACAAAGCGTTAGGGCTACTGACAACCTGACCATCGTTACGTTACATAACGTAGAGACCACGAGACGGGGACTAACCTGTGATAAACCCCGGCTCTAGATTCTCTCAACCCGAGACGGTCTGAGCAAACTAGGCCTATTGGACTACCGGGCGCGGTAAGAGCCGCGGCCAAGGGTGCAGTCCAGCAACTCCGGTACACTGCGGTAAAAGTTGTCGGTTTGTACGGCCAGGGGGCGAGCTCCCTGCTATATAGAGGAAAATGAGCAGAACGGATCGCCTTCGGACTTACGCAAGCAATTTGAGTCTTTTTAGCGGGCTGGGCGGTCTAAGAACCGCCAAATGGCTAAGGATCAGACAAACGGCGTCAATGCTGAGACAAGTTTCATTCGGCACCATATCAGTTGCATTCAAGCATAGTTCAACGAAGTTCAAAGGCCGTTACAGACACCTGATCGACTTTGCAACATGGTTAAGCCCTACATCGGTCTGTGACGGGTTGATAAATCAGATTATCTACCTCGTGTGCCCACACTACGGTCAACGCCACCAGCCAACTTTACAAGGGTCCAAAGTCCTAACCCTTGAGACACACATGATAAAATCCTTAGGGCAATGGCGCAGACCTACACGTTTTCTCAAGATGCAAGAGTACTGAAAACAGAACGAGACCAAATATCCTCGTAGTAAAATCGTGGAAATTTCGTCGTCAGGGAGGAATGACTTCAGTGTTGATTCTTAGCCCACGAAAAAGGCGTTCCCGAGAGGCCTAAAGAAGTTTTTAGACCTACACGGCTCGTCGACCGAAACGCAAAGCTGACTACCTTCCAGGCTTCGGCGGGTAATCTAGATGAAGCTTCTCCATCCTAGTCAAGGCTGAGATCCTCCATAACTCGCAGCTTCGCCATAGCGAACGTTAGCAACCTGAAGGTGCTCGTTTAGCCTTCGGAGTCACACGCTCCAAAGGTGCAAACTGCCGCTGGCACTGAAATCAAGACAAGAATACTCAATTAATAACGTATTACTCCGGTTCCAGCAGGAAGTAGGGGGTATTAATGACCGGCTAAAACAATAATTGTTTGAGAGATGGAGTCAAAAGAACGGAAAAAATCCGAGATTCTTTACTTGCATGGCAGTAAAGGCTTGCCGTTACTTCGCCTTTTCTCCCGTTTGTGATTTACGAAAGTTGGATAAAGAATGAGACCCTTGAATTCTTATTAAAGGCGAGAGAGAAAAGCAGTGACCAATAAACACGCGCCCTAGCTGGCGCAGGAGACTGTAGTTCGACGCAGAACTAGTTCGGCACGACATAGGCAGGGTGTCACTGAGGCGCTGGTAAACGCTTACTACTGCCACAGGAATTACGTCTCCGGTTGGCGAATCGGTTCCAAAGGAACTACATTGGAGAACCTCCTCTAACACCGTCCGTAGTTCGGAAGAGAGAGAATCTCTGAGCAGAATCAGCGCCACGACGGGAGTGTGGCCCGACAGGCAGAAAACGCCCCTCCGTACCTACTACAACTCGTGGCGCCCTCCTCTTCCATAGAAGAAATTCAGCTTGAAAGACGCGAATTTCTCGTTAACAAGTGAGGACAAGAGATTGCACAACCTCACACGGATCGGGGCACCTTTTACGCAGTTTTTTCCCTACGATCGGGTATTACCCCTTTTCTGGCTTCGGAAGAAGCCGCAGAGCATAATCCTTTTCGCCGTCTCGGCAGCGGCCACGTTTGGTCCGGCCAAAGAGATCAAGGCAACGTAAATCTACTTCGCCTAGAGAGTAATAGTTTCGATTCGCAGAAGCCGTAAGGGCTCTGAAGCACGAGCAAACATACGTCCGAGACAGAGTCTCGGCCGCCAGTACCTCCTGAAACAACGAACTGGTCTTAATGAGACGTGGAGAGGTCCTCCTCCGCCACTCAAGCGGGAGTCAGAACCAGGATTCTTTCTCGCATGATAGGGGTTTACTCACCCAAAGTTCTCAACTGACGCCTACAAGTCGGAATGCCAACGGGCTTTGCAAAGTTCCGCTAGACAGAGCTACAGGAGAAAACCAAGTTAGCCTCCAGTCTTAGTTCCGCTTTTCTAGCTACGGTTATAGAAGGCTAGCGGCGGACGGTGCTTTGGAACCGGTCCAAGCAGGTTTTTCCTCAGAGACAGGCAAGAGGGAAAAATCGGACATACCGTAGTACTTTAAAACTGAAAAGAGAGCATTGAAGATGATATGCTTCCTCGAGCTCTTCCTTTCTGCGATCACTACATCAACGAAAGGGATCCGCCGACACCCTAAAGATACTTAACCCCTTCACTACGGTGACTGTACTGTTGTCGTCATGACGACCGAACCGCCGCTCTCCGATGACGATACCCCTATCGTCACGGTTTATTTATTTCTTCCCCGCATATTCTCTATGCCGGAACACACGGCTATACCGGTACTCGCTGATAGAGCATAGCTATAATTAGAATAGCCTACTTAATGTCGAATAGCGTATCGTATAGCGAAACCACGCGGTCGTGCGGTAGGAGTTAAGGGGCAGTCAACCTGTAGGACCGTGGCCACAAGGCCCCTCTGTTTGCCCCAAAAGAGCGACGTCGCGTGTCTACAAGTGGTCACGTGTTTTCGATCGGAGTAAATCCTAAGACACCACATGGAACTGCCATAACTCCTTACACAAAGGTTTTCTCTGAACGACAAAACCCGCCAAACCGGGCCCCACCAAACACGTGGGAGCCCGAACAATGAAGTTCGGTCTAAGAGCTTAGCATACAACAGATCCTAAGTTGCTAGCAATGAGGCACACAATCGTCTTGAGGGACCAACACATCCAGCGGAGGCATCGATTTATCCAGACCACGCCAACCGCGTTTTCAGACGGGCAGATTCCACTAGGGCATGAAGAGGTCAGGGCTTGTACATATTAAGACCGTGGGCGGTTTTTGAGTACAGCCCCGTGTAACGACAGACAGCCTCCAGACGTATAGCCTAGTCTGCTTCCTGGGCGGATCGCAACGACAAGGGGCTGAGGCCTGGCCAACGCAGGACATCGTTTTTCGCCAGAAAGCTCCACCGGCATCCCGGAACAAGAGCTGGTAACAGTTAAAAAGATAAGTCTGTTGACTAACCATTTTCACAGGTGTTAAGTCCCTGTAGAAGATTCGGTGCAAGAGCAACACCCCGAGACGTAAATTGGGGGTTGGCTTGTAAAAAAAAAAAAAACTGAGATAGGCTAACTCAATCACCTGGAAAGGAAACAGATTCAGAGTTAACATATTTTTAGAATACTAATACTAACATGCACAAGTAAGTGTTAGTATGATACGATACGGTACAGTACTACAGCTTATACTAAGATATCAGACTAAGTATAGAACAGCTACTAACAAGATAGCTCTTATACTTACACAAGAGCATACCTTGGAATTTTGGCTAAGTAAAAAAAAAAAAAAACTTAGAAAAGTTTTTACCCTACCTTGAGACCGCAGCTCGTGGTCTCGTGTGGTGGAGCAAGATGTTAAACACCGTTTCATACCCTGATCTTATTCCCTCTTAGTAAGATACTTAGCAAAAAATTCTGAGTTCTACCATTGACCTTAGAAAGGACCAGAAGCCGGGCTGATGCAAGGCCAGTGCTCGCTACGATAGTAATAATGACTTATAGAGACCAGCTCACCAGAATCACGTCTCCGCAACAGCGAGGAAGTCTCTCCCGGAACGGGTGGTAAACGATTATAATATTACCTGTCTGTGTGTGTCATATTATGCGGCCATGTCTAACCCAAACAAATTGAACCTCCAGGGGTGGTTGCAAGGCATCCTACCTACAGGCAACTGCTCCCATTGCTTTAACACGAATAGTCAGATGTCAGATGTACAGGAACCCGAAATGAGTTCGAATAAACTTCAAATAAGAGAGTACAGGGGAGAAGCAGTTGCCTGTAGTCAGCTGGTGAGTGGTTTGTTTACTCTTGTTTTTTGCTCACAGGGGAAGCTGCTAACTTCAAACTACAGGCCTTCGCGAACGCAGACAGCACTTCCAAGGGCCAGCACTCTCCATGAAGGAGCTCCAAAAGCCCTCCCTGCGCCGCTCCCGCTCTGCTGTGGGTATATCAGCGCTACTGACAGAGGTACCGGTACTCTGCCGGAGCAAGCCACTGCAAATAGACTGAATGTTCCAATGAACACTTTTGCAGTAGTGAAGCGAAGGCAGAGTACCTCTGGAGTTTTCATTACAACCCAAAGCCCATCTTTTTTGGAGAACGCATAGAAGGAATCGCTCGTCACACAACTCAGGTGAAGCTGGAGTGTACTGGCCGGCCTGATATAGTCTGCAAAGAGGAATAAGGGTGAAGGATAGAAGGAGGCATGACCAGATAAAAAAAAAAATCTGAGACTTCGTCCAAACTTCTCAGAAACGCCTAACAGCGAACTCACCTCAGATTTTGGCATGAATACTGAGGAGATACCTACCTGACAAATCATGGAAAATTGAGCAAATTTTGAAAAATTTTAAAGAGTACTTATCTGTCTTATATGAGTGGGAAGACTCTGACCTGTCCTCCTGTCATAGAGAACCTCGGCTATGCGAGTCTAAGTGCTACTAACAGAGGTACTCTGCCTTCGCTTCACCACTGCGGAAGTGTTTATTGGAACATTCAGTCTATTTTAACATCTGCATCCGCGGATGTCAGAACTGTAAAATCCACTAAAGATCCACATCCACAGTAAAGGAGGCGTTGGATGTGTAGGTTTCTCACTGTCCAGTAAACTCATCCATAGGCCTAGTGCTAAAAACTGCAAATTTTCAATTGGATTGAAATGTGTGCAAGCACTGTCCTTCTCAACAAAGCACCATCCAAGTTTCCTTCCCAAGTGTTTTACGAACTGTCATCGTGAGAGGGTGTCTGTGTGTGTGTTTGTATTGGGGCATCCGCAGAACATCCGCACCTCATTTGAACATCTGCAATTGCATCCACATCCACGGATGTCAGAATGCTTGAAAATCCGCATCTGCAGATGCCCAAAAAATATTACATTCAAATTCAAATATTACATATTACATTCAACCCATAACTACTATGGAAGTGTGGTACTTTAGCAGACTTTGGCACTATGCCCACTCCTTACCAACACTGCTCCCTGCAGTAGCCGAGCTCAGTGTAGCCCCACAGGGGAAATTCCCTGTGTAAAGGAGGCAACACTATGGGCCCTGCCCCTTCCCCCCTCCCTTGCTTGTCATAACCACTTACTAGCGGGCCACTCGTAGCTACATGGCAACACTTCGTCAGGGAGAAGGGGGTTGCAGGACGGGGTTCCTTGCAGTATAGCCCGAGGCTTTGTCCTGAGAAGAGCTCAAAATCCACTGCTGTTGAGAGTGTGGTACTAGCTATTGTGGACTTGGACGCACTGCCAAGCCTACATGATGTCATAGGCTACCAACATATACAACTACAGTAGTGCAGAGCCAACCAACTGGGTTGCCATTACCGAGGCTGTCCTTTGAACCTTGCATTTTTTTAGTTTCAATTTTTTTTTTAGTTTTCGATTTGTTTTTCAAAGTTTTTGATTTTTCAAATCATACACAATGGAACAAATTATATGGACGGGACAAAGCTCGAAGGGAGAGTTGGTGGCGGTGCAAGTGAAGCCGAAGGGAGAGAGCAGGCACCAGGTGACCTGCCCTGCCGGTTTCACAAGTGGGCATGAGAAGCAGCGCCAGCACGCCTCGAGGTAGCCATTGGCTGGCTGGCTGTCCCGGACGCCACATGGCGGATGATGTAGCCACTCTTCGGACAGCCTCATAGACTGGCGGTGCTCCGGATCTCCTGAAGCCACCTCCTGAGGCCCGATAACAACCCTGACAACTTTTCGGAAAGAGAGACAGGGATTAAGCATCCTACCACCTAATGAAACGCTTTTCAAGACTAAGCAAATAGTTTAAAATTGGAGCGATTTTCCACTTGTGAAGTAGGTATCAAGACGTAAAGGCAGCCCAATCCCCAAGGTAAGGTCCTACATGGTGTCAAGTGAGTGAGATGTGAGAAGAATTAACTTCTGTAAGAGATCTATTGGAGCATTCATCAGGGACAGGAGGAGTACCCGGCGCAGGAGGATGTGTGAGACCTGCACAGTAGGATAATGGGAGTAGACTATAATGTAACAGTCATCAGAAGTACCGCAGGGTACAGCCTACTGCAGCATCTAGGATTCAGTAAATAACAAATACATTCTATACCGTAGGAAAATGTAAAGAAATTTCATTTCCCTGTTATGCAGTTCAACAGCAAATAACTATTAATTCGGTAAAATAAGCTAGTTAATAAACTGATAGATTTCACGTTTTCTAAAGTTATATGCAAATGTTAGCTACTCAGTGCAGCTTGCCAGATATCTTTTGAAACAGCTTCACTATCCGGCCGGATACCGGATAGTTGAAAAAGTGCCGGATAACTGGAGAGTAACCAGATATCCGGCACATCCCTAAAATATTGACCGATTTTTGCCGGAATAGAACGAAATTGCCAAAATCTCTAACCTGGCCTGTTTTTGCATAGGTACGTACCGTACCTATGTACCTATTTTGTTACTTGCCAGTCGCAAACAATAGGTACACTCATATAGCGATATAATGTATGCTGTATATGCAATAACTAGAGAATCACTGGAAGTGCTCATTTCAGTTCACACCTAGCTAAATTTGTATTTTTTTTCATCACAAGCATAGTTATATGTACAGGCAAGAGTCACATCAGTTGCCGGATGACTGAGCTCATTACATATGTTGATAATACCACTTTTGTATTAAAAAGCAGTTTATG
>LQNS02014271.1:30137-42101 GCA_001587735.2 Parhyale hawaiensis | reverse complement strand
AACATAATGGTTACACAATGTGGTGTAACATAATGGTTACACAGTGTGGTGTAACATAATGGTTACACAGTGTGGTGTAACATAATGGTTACATAGTGTGGTGTAACATAATGGTTACACAGTGTGCTGTAACATAATGGTTACACAGTGTGGTGTAACATAATGGTTACACAGTGTGGTGTAACATAATGGTTACACAGTGTGGTGTAACATAATGGTTACACAGTGTGATGTAGCACAACTGATGTAGCACTTGTTTGTATGCATAAGGTAGGAACAGCCTCAGTTGCGCTGTTAAATGAAAACTTTCCTTTCGTTCAGGTAATGAAATCTAATGCCCGGTCTCGCGCACAGCTAGTCTGCTAACTGCGGCACTGAGCAATTTGTAAAAACATCAGCCGCGTCCTTGAAAACTTGTAAATGCATTAGAATCTAATGGCTAAATGATGAAAATAATGGAGAAGCTCGTGTTCTGATCAATACTTGACAGAGAATAACTATTGTTAATAATTCTCTCGCTTTGTAAGCTCAGTGAGCGTAACGGAACAACGTCTCCATGCACAAACACAATTGCTATGGCTTACACATTTTCAGCTGTCATCGTCTAACTCAGTGTTGTCTAACTCAGTGTTGTCTAACTCAGTGTTGTCTAACTCAGTGTTGTCTAACTCAGTGTTGTCTAACTCAGTGTTGTCTAACTCAGTGTTGTCTAACTCAGTGTGTCTAACTCTGTGTTGTCTAACTCAGTGTTGTCTAACTCAGTGTGTCTAACTCAGTGTTGTCTAACTCAGTGTTGTCTAACTCAGTGTTGTCTAACTCAGTGTTGTCTAACTCAGTGTTGTCTAACTCAGTGTTGTCTAACTCAGTGTGTCTAACTCTGTGTTGTCTACCTCAGTGTTGTCTATTATTATTATATTAAACGCGTTCGTAGTCAAAATTCAAATTTAAACATGATTATTGACCTATCTTTCGGTGCTAGTGTAGTTGAATTGCTAACACAAAGCGTATGAACTAATATTCTGTACAAGTGCTAAGGTTGGAAGAGCCGCGTGGTAGAAGATGCATGTTTTACTACATTCGTTATTAGTAAAATCTCTACTTAGTGAAACTTCATCATTCTACAATCACCTCTTGGGAAGCAAAACAATTGAATTTATAACTAGTTGACGCACACTGAAATGTGTACAAACCCATATTCTACCATAGACATTCCACTCGTATCTCAAAGTAGTAAAATATTTTGCATTAAATGGAAAAACAGATATTTTTCTGAAACTCGATGGACTCTTAAGATTGTCTTTAAAAGTTTAACTTCCAAAGGTCAGATGCACCGTGGAAATAACTCGCCGCCTGTCCTTCCGCTGGCTACAAAATTTAGCCCTTCCAAATCTAAGCGCATCGAGTGGCGTCCCTAACACCGCCTGCTGACACTTCATTTGAAGGTCATTGAAGTGTCATAGTAAGTACGCAGAGTATGCCGACCACCGAGCTCTTCAGAAAGCGATCTGCTGCGAAATTTACAATGTGTATATCGCAGTTTCGTACCATCACTACACCGACACTGGGCCATTTTCTTTGGATTAATTTGGTGTTTTTTTACCAACTGGAACTATAACGGTAGAATTAAAAAGAGATTCCAGGAGCTGTCCTGTAATTAAATTATTAGAGACGATAATAAGATGTTGTGCAAACATTATCAATCTGGAGCCAATATACACTAATCTATGTTCTCATGAATCTAGGTAAACGTAAAGTCAACTTGAAGTTCACCCACCAGGGGGAAACCTACACGCACTGGCTCATGCGGCAGATATAGGCCAACGGGCCCCAGAAGAGTAAGTACAACTGCAGCCGACGAAGGGCCACTAAAAATAATGGCGCATTTATCGGAAGGTTCAGCGACTCGAGTCTCCCCCTACCCTAAGGTAAATACTCCTCCAGCATCTCTCAGCAGCAAGCAAGTTTGCTGATTCAACGCTCCGAGCGCCATGACAAAGATCGCTCACTGGGCCTGGCGATCGTTCCCGAGACCCTCAGCACAACTGTGCAGCCCGCAAGGTCCACTGCTACCGTAGGTCACTACCAGGTCACTGAATAGAGGAAATTTTAGGAATATTCCAAGCAGGAAAAATTGAGACTGAACGACCTTTCCGCGAAAGGCAGGTTAGGAACATTTATCCTCTTCCCAGTGTTAGCCAAGGCCGGGACCCCACAGAGCGCAACAAGCGACGCAATGCGATTTTCACGAAAGTCGTGTTGCAGCAATGCACGGGTGTCGCGAGGCATCGCAGTTGCGGCGGTGTGGACAGCAGACTGCTGTACCCTCCGTTACATTTTGTCACGCAACGAATTTGTCGCGTTGCGTGTCGCTCGTCTCACCGGTGTGGCGGCGGCTTTATTGTGTGTGAGCAGCAACATATCTAGCAATTAAAGTGTCCGAACAAATTTCTGTGGTATTTTTGAAAGAAACAAAATATCCTGGGAATCATCCTAAATTCCCGTCTTTTGAAATTATTCCCATATCGACTAGGATCCGGAAATGCAAACCCTAAGCAACATTGCATTTCAGGAATTCTGTTACAGAATTAGGTTCAAAGCATGAAACTCATGTCAGGGGGTCGAAGCTAGCTTACCCGCTTGAAGGTTTGAACAAGTTAAGCCTCGAAGTTTCCATGGTGTCCACTGCTCTTCGACTGTTTTTTTTTGTAACTTTTTGGGACTCTAAGGTTACATTGTACAAACGTTTTGTCCCCACAAGTTTTGATTGGGCTCAAATCCAGGCTTTGCTTTGATCACTATATAAACAGTTGCATTATTATCTACAGACAACATCCGTAAGAGATATGTGCCTTTCGCCTTGGAACAATATCCAGTTGACAGATCCTGTTGGGTCCAAAATCAGGCACTTGCTGACTGAACAGTTGCATCAGGACGCGCGCACTGAGGCCGCCGTCTGAACATGAATACAACACGTAGGCTGGAAGCAAGCACTGGAGTAGTCCTTAGCTGGACGACTTTCTAGGCCAACGTTTCCTAACGCGGGGCTCCATTACTCCTCTGTGGGTAGTGCAGTCTGAGGTAGTGCATGGTACTAGGTTTGGTGGAGTAATGGACCCACAGCCTTGGCGTAATGGAGGTTCTGTATGAAGAGAGGCAGGCTGTATGACCTGCACACTTCATCATGTGATTGCGAATCGAAATAAAACATCCGATATTGCCATGTGTAATTACGCTCAACGTTGTAATTAATATTGCGATGTTGCATAGGGGAGTAAATCACTTGAAAATGGTCGGGAAATGCTCATGTAGAGCTCGATACTCACACTCTGAGGCAGCAGTGGCGGTCTCAGTGGTTTCAGCAGAAATTCCGAAGTCAGTGGCTATGATGCTGAACTGCGCATTAGTTAACTGCAGCAGCAGTGCAGCAGCTACAAGCCGTGCAGTGGCCGAGCGTACGAGATACATGACAGAGCAGACGGCGGGTGAGCACCAGGTGAGCAGATAGCACGACAGCAGGGGAGCACCAGGTGAGCAGACAGCAGGGGAGCACCAGGTGAGCAGACAGCAGGGGAGCACCAGGTGAGCGGGCTGGAGGCTGGGCGGCAGTAGACCACCTACCGGTGCGGGTGTAAAGTAACGAAGGCGAGACTGAGACCTCAAGGCAGCAGCACATGCGCTTTGACAACGAAGCATTTCCTAAGACATCAACACTACGTTGCTAAGCCTGCGGACCGCGTGCATGACCTTCATTAATGATAAAGATAGCATGAGAGTCTTCCTCATAAGGTATTAATGCGCCCTGACCAACACCGGTGCCGCATAGGTCATCGCTGTGACCACCAGAGGCTGACTCATAAGTTATTGATGTGGCCATCAAAGGGTACCTCATGAGGTGATGGTGTGGCCATCAGAGGGTACCTCATGAGCTTCTAGTGTGGCCATCAGAGGGTACCTCATGAGGTGCTGGCGTGGCCATCAGAGGGTACCCCATGAGGTGCTGGTGTGGCCATCAGAGGGTACCTCATGAGCTGCTAGTGTGGCCATCAGATCCGGACTAACTGGATAGTAATGGGACCACAAGTAATATCGCCATCAGAGGCGGCCTGACATGGTACTGCATAGACTGCTCCATATCTCACTGGCAACTAGGATCGGACTCGTTCCAAATCCGCCCTATGACCTGTTAATACATCCTTCGATACATTGCTTTCTACGGATCTCAAACAAAAGCTACCGCATTCATACTGACTACAGATATCAAACTATAAGCAAGAAGTGTAGATTTGTCTAATTAGGATGCAGGGAGATGATAATTCATATTATTGGAAATGTCAAAATTAAATAAAAAAGTTATAATTACCTCCGCCAAGGAGATTATGTTTTTCGTGTTTGACTGTTTGTCTGTTTGTCACCAAGATAACTCAAAAAGGTATGGACAGATTTCGATGAAAATTACAGGGATTGTTAGGTATGTTAAGAGGAACAGATGATCAACTTTCGGTGAACATATGTCCATCCGTTTATTTGTTTGTCTGCTTCATTTTTCTCAATGCCATCAATGCCATAACTCAAAAAGGTATGGATGGATTTTTATGAAATTAACGTGGATTCTTAGGTATATAAAAAAGATTAAATGACCAAATTTTGGTAATAATCCGTTTGCTCATTCGTTTGTTTATCACTGTTTTTAATTTTTTGCTTGTTAGCACAATAACTCAAAAAGAAATGAATGGATCTTTATGAAATTTATGGGGGTTATTAGTAATGTTAAAAGACATAATGATTAAATTTTGGTGCAGATCGGTTTGTTCGTTTGTATGTTTGACTCATGTTTGTCTTAAAGTTTGTTAGCAGTATAACTCAAAAAGTTAAAAACGGATCTTCAAGAAAATTGCACAAGTTGTTATTGTTATCTGAAGGCACAAACGATTAGATTTTGGAGTTTATTCAAGGAAATTCATGGTTTCAGAGCCAATTTGATTTTTTTTTTGCTACCGTTGCCTCGCTTGGCGGAGGTATGCGCTCTCAGAGTGCTCTAGTTAGCTAAATAGTTGGAATAAATTTGGTAGATATGGCTTTAGAAGAAATATTGCTGTATTTCGGTTTCTTCTGAGCTTGCACACTGAACTAGTTAGGTTTGCCTGATATTTAACCCCGCCAAGGAGGTAATGTTTTTTGCTGTGTTTGTCTGTCTACTTGTCTGTCACCAAGATTACTCACAAAGTTATGAACGGATCTTTTACGAATTTTCCAGGGATTGCAGGCATGTTAACTGTAACAGATGATTAACTTTTGGTGAAAATCCATTTGTGTGTTTGTTTGGCTATATCTCAAAAAGTTGTGAACGGATTTTCATGAAATCTACATGAATTGTTAGGAATAATACGAAGAGTAAATGACCAAACAAATTTTTTTATGATATGTTTGTTCGTTCGTGTATTTGTCACTGTGTTTGATCTTAAGCTTGTTAGTACAATAACTCCAGAAGTTGTGAATGGATCTTAATGAATTTTACAGGACTTGTTAGTAACGATAAAAGACATAATGAGTGATTAAATTTTGGTGAGGATCAGTTGGTCAGTTTGTGTGTTTGACGTATGTTTGTCATAATTTTTGTTTGCAGCAAAAAGTTATGAACGGATATTCATGAAAATTACAGGAATTGTTGATACTATCAAAAGACACAAATGATTAGATTTTGGTGTTGATACAAAAAAATATGGTTTCAGGACCAATTTCAATTTTTCGGAGGTATGCGCTCTTACAGTAGACTCTACTGTAGTTATTAGTAGGGTGCCTTGTAGAGCAGCTGATGAGGCATGCAATGAAGACGTTAGCTGAGAAGATTATTCAGCTTTACCCGTCAATACATCAATTTCAAATTCTGTAATCCTTTAAAATTTGAGATTATTTGTAGTTAATTATTTAGTAGTGTATTTAATAGTAGTTTGCAGAGCCTAGCACGATGGCCATCGCCGATGATACGATGGCGATGGTGTGAAGACCATCGCCATCGGAAAAACTACGATTTTACGATGGAACATCGCAAAAATCTATTGGCGATAGCGATGGCCCGATGAAAATTGCATCAAACAATCGGCGATGGCCATTTTCTCCATCGGCTATGGTGTTATGAGGAAGAACTGGTCCGATGAAATGGCTGAACATGCCATCGGCGATGGCATACAATGGGCATCGTCATCTGTCCTACTTCCGACACCGAAGAAGTAATGGAATAAGGCTAAAACTACAGAAAAACAGCCTTACGAATTTGAAACATATTTTTTAGTGATATTAAACAAAGAGGGGGTTACAAAGTTCATTGAATTTCGAAGAAATCAGTACCGAAATTTAGTATTTTTATTGGCATATTTAGAAAAAATAAGCCATTCTGAGACGTGTTTCATGGATAACGTTTTGCCCGCAAATGCTTAGTTTTTGAAATATTTGCCTATAATGTTCCCATTGCTTCTCTGTCACGCTCGCCGCTCTCACTTCGTTCGTGGGTGATAATGAAGGACTTTGCAGCACCGGAAAGCCTTAAACACTGCAAAAGGAAATAAAACAAAAAATCATTTACAGCTGACTTAAACGCCTGCAGGCCAACATGACCGAAAACCGATGCCGGCAATGAGTTCCAAGCCCTGACAGACCAGGGTGCGAAGCACCGACCGAACTGATTAGTTCGGCACCTAACATTCTCCCCAATTAAAGAGCACGCCGCGACCGCAGCACGTGTAATTCTCCTAGAGACATTGAGGCCCGCGACAGAAGAATATAAACAATGCCTCTCATTATTGTCTATCTCATAAAACATACAAAGTTCTGCCAACCCTCTCCTGTGAGACAGGTTCACCAGATCATTATCTGCGCACAGCCTGCTGGCCGAACCAACAAGTCTGCCAAACTGACGTAAGTGACTGTCCGCAGACGAATCCCGGATCGGTGAGCAACACGCCAACACAGAAAGCAAAAAAAGCATAAAAGTATCTGCGGACAACCTCACTGTCACCAAACACAGAATTAACCTTACGCAGTAGCCCAATCTTACTTGAAGTACGTGGCACCAGTCGCCTAATGTACGGCTGAAAAGTAAGCTTCTCATCAAGACAACACCAAGAATCTCTAAGGAGCTAGACTCCTGAAGCAAAGGGTTATCTATCTCAAGATGCGGATGCTGTGGCACAAGCGTCCGAGATCGACTGATAATCATCGAATAGTTCGTACTGGCATTCAGCTTCATAGTTCAGGCCGGGCACCATGCACTAATGCGTGATAAATCCCTATTCCAACGCGACCGAGGCACTAAAAACGCCGCCAACAGACACACTCTTCGTTCGCTCGCAAACAAATCACAAATGACAGAACCCTACCAACCACACTAAACGACTCAAGCTTGTATAATACACCATTGTGGTGCACCCTGTCGAATGCCGTGCCAAAGTCTAACCGCACAAGGGGTGCCTCAGACCGATAATCCAGCCTAGACTATAAATTGTATGGCACCGACAACAAGGCGCTACAACAACCCATACCAGTTCTGTACGCAAACTGACCAGCAGGCAGCAAATTCATAGCCTCAGGAAAATGACTAAGCTTACAAGCAACCAATTTTTCGGGCACTTTCGACAAAATGAGCGTCAGCGTAATGGGCCAGTAGTTGGCGATATATGGCGACACTGGAGTGGGAGTAATATTCCCAGTATGCCAACAACTGTAAAAATTTCCTAACCGTATCAGGCGCCGGGAGATCACTGCTAGCTTAGAGGCAAGAACGTCAGCAAGCTGCTGACGTAGGAAAAATGCCCATCGGGCAAGTAGGCTAGGTAGGGAGTGCCTATTCTGCAGGAACGAAAGAAGCAGTTACATTTCATGAGAAAACAGTTAATTAGTACATTTATAACGCAGAAAACGCATAATATTGCATGTTTGTACCTCAGGTAGGCATCATTTG
Source organism: Parhyale hawaiensis (assembly GCA_001587735.2). Taxonomy (NCBI): domain Eukaryota; kingdom Metazoa; phylum Arthropoda; class Malacostraca; order Amphipoda; family Hyalidae; genus Parhyale; species Parhyale hawaiensis. The sequence continues at coordinate 34,147 of LQNS02014271.1, read as the reverse complement.
CCTGTGGCTGAGCATCGCTGTAAGAATACTAAAGATATTTTTGTGCGGTACACGTGCCGTCGCAGTGAGCCGCAGCGTTTAGAACCAAGGGACGGTAAAGGCAGAATTCAGTGTGCCTTCGAGCAAGAAGGTTTAATAGACTAGTGAACCTCCTTGCATTTAGTGCAGTTGCCAGTGTGTGCCAGCGCTCGGGCGTGGCGCTTACAACTTTGATTGACCGTTTTTGACTAGTGACATCTCATGATTAAATTTTTTTTAATTTACCCTTTATTACAATAAAAAGTATTTGTCAGCAGACATCTTCAGAGCTAGCTGAAGATGCACAAAAACTTAACGATCTAAAATGAAAGAAGGGAACGAAAGTTCGGTTTCAACTATGTTAAGTTAGGTTTTCGAATGCGGCCTCAAACAAACGTTTCCCAGTGCTGTGAAATTTCAGTAACTAGCTAATGTAACTTACTAGAGAAGTCGACTTCTGCAGTGATAAGAATGAAAAGTTCCTCTCGGAGCAGAATGACTAATAAAAGACTTACACCACTTACTTCAACATCTATTGAAAAAGAAAACTAAATAAACTGGGCCAAAATCCATCTTTTGACTTCTATGAGAATGTAACAGATTCTTTGCTGCTATAAAGAGAGTACCAATAGATTTTCTTCGCAAAGAGCCAAATATAATTTTAAGTGAACGCAATACCTTAACATTTTTCACATTTCTTAAAATATTTTGATTATGCCTAATCAGAGCTCATTCTCTCGGCACGTGCCTAGATAATGTATACATAAAAAAACACCTTTAAAAGCCTTTTAATACAGTCTAGAGCCCGTAGAACACCTATTTCAAGCATTTAACTACATCATCAACTGGCGGTTCACGCTCCACTAAGCTTGGAAGGATGTGACAGTAGAGTGAGCGGAACATTATGACACACTACGCCTAATTTTCAAAGTGCAACGTCCCTTCTCTTTGATGAAGTGCAATGCAACGTGAGAAAGCTCAAATAAGCTAAAATCAATGGGATTTTCCTAATATCTTCCAGGAAGGCCGGTGAGTCATAGAGTGCTAAGAAACTTATTTTATAGGCGCGGGAAACTCAAATCTACCGAAGAAAATCATTCGGTAGATCCATTCGGTATCGGTAGAAGATTCAGTATTTCGGTTGATGAAAGTACCGCCGGTACTACCGAAATACCGAATTTCATTCGGTAGTCCCAGCTCTGTTAATATGGTTCTGAACGATACGCTACAACAGCCGACTCAAATTGTCGTAAGAGATAAGTGCTTTTTTTTTCAATTAATCATTTAAGAAGCGCATCGTCTCCCACCTTAGGTCACATGCCGAAAAAATCTTACATTAGCAAGCAGCAAGCCATTACTAAATTTAAATAAATTCCCCACAGCTTATCCTACATACCGAATAAGCCTTCAGTACATCGAAGATTTTGTGTTGATGCGAAAAACTGCTCCGTAAAAAGGAGACAACCTGAAAAAATCGCCATGTCTATTGCCGGTAAAAAATTATCGCTTCTTCTGCCCTTCGTTGATTAGCTACTGAAGTGAAACGTCGTGAACTGAGAGCAAACATTCATTTCGATGTATGAGAAAGTTATAGAAATCAGACTGCATGGCCGCGCTAAGAGAAGGTAATATAATTATTGCTTCTATTTCAAGAAGTGTTTCAAGCAAGAAGTTAATTGAGATAAAAGAATAAGGATCATACTTTCGCCATCTTGTGCAACGTGGTCATCAATTTCCTTGGAAACTCAACCTAATTACAAACTCTGCAACCTGGCCCATTTTTCGCGTATCGTTTCGTTAAGAAGGGGGCACGAAACACATTAACAAATACATATAGATAAGCAAATAAACGCACGACGGTGTTTATTATATTATTTGATCCTAATAATTTTCTGCTTTAGTAAATACATAGAAAATTATATGGGTGGGTCAGAGTATGAGCCCAACAGGTCAGGATACAAGTTTGTAATATGACGGAATCATTCTTCAAAATTTCGAAAAATGAGAAATGATGATTGGTAAAATAAAAGAAATTCCAAAAGTAGGGATGGAGCATGCAAAAGTGGGTGGGCCAAAACCGGTTATGGGAGAAGTCTGTGACGTCGTAGTGAATAGGCGGGGGAAGGAGAAAGCGGGGATGGGGGAGGAGGAGGTAGTGGTGATGACGTCACTCCGTTTGGTAGCATTACCCAATACTGTCGATACATTATCTCTCATGAAGTATTGATATAGTCCTCACAGGGGTATCTGAAGGCATTGATGAGGCCGCCAGTGATCACCTCCTGACATGTTGCCGTCACACCGCGTCACCACATAACATGTTGTGTGACCACAACGCGTCACCTCATAGGGAACTGCCGTGACCTCCAGAGAGCATCTCATACGTTATGTAGGCGATCATCAGCGTCCGGAATATGATTTGGATGCCGCAGTGTCAGCATACACCACACTGCTGTGCCGCAGTGTCAGCATACACCACACTGCTGTGCCGCATGTGCCGCAGTGTCAGCATACACCACACTGCTGTGCCGCAGTGTCAGCATACACCAGCATACACCAAGGCAATTTTCCTCAAATTATACGAGCCCCGGCCGGAGTATCGCAAGAATAATGTATTCACTACGCATCGGCGTCTTCAAATTCGGATCGAGAAAAACGCTTTTTGCACTTTTTTGTATGTGGAGCCATCTTATGGAATGATCTAACTGATGAGCTACGGGCGCCTCTTCCAATCTCACCCAAACCTGGCCTCTCTAAAGCAGGCTGCCGGCAGCACTTTCCGAACCAGTTCAACCAAAGGACATAGCTTACAAGCACGTCTGTGATGAGACCGTCAAATGTACAACTTAACTCCTTCAACAGAGACTTTCGAAATATGTAGAAAAGTTTAATGAAATCGAGGGGTCCGACGCTAAGAAACCTGCTAAAAAGAAGACGGCATTAAGTGCCGTCTGCCTAGAATTGTACTGTTGGCCGACTCCATAGTGAATGAGAGGAATAGAAAAAAGTAGTCAAATTCACTCGGTAATGCACTCGGCAGTCTAATATGACGAATTAATACAGTATTGGCCAAAGGAACTGCTTGGCAAACATTGAGGAAAGATGCGTTGTATACCGCCTCATTTCCTGACTGAAAAATCTCCCGAAACTCATCGAATGGACTTGCTTGTCTCTTGTTTTCTTAGTTCCGCAGTGCGGCGATGTGCAACATTGTCTGGACCATGGGCTGTGCAATATGCTACTTAATATAACTTCCTCAGTCTCTGCATTGATGTGACAATACATTATCTGATTTATAGGAGGACTACATTAGAATCTACAGACATAAGAGAGATTTGTATAGAATATAGGATGTAATGTAAAATAGCGTTATAACTTTGCATGAAATATCGCTTGTGCTGTATAATAGCGTCATTGTATGCTTGCATACAAATTTTATTAATTTGCCTTTTAGGCACTTTAAAACTTAATAATAATAGCAGTAGATTACGTTTGTAGAAATGAGCCACTTTATTCTACAACTGCTTCGAATCTGTAAATCTTTAGAGCTTAGTGCATCTTTATCTTTAAGAGAAGTAGACAAGTTTCTTTTTTCTTCCTTTTTTCAACGATTTAAATGTATCGCGCAATTTGCTGTCCACTGCAGGTTGTGCCATATGACACTGCCTTGTTCATCTTATTACCGATGTATTGTATTAAGCTAATCAGATATATTGGTATTGAGGAATGAAAACCTTTTCTCGGTGAAAAATAAATAAGTTTGGACAGAATGGAGGTTGTGTGGGATGAAATTGCTTTAAAACTATTGCTTACCCTATAATCCTTATTATCGAAGGGATTTCACGACCCAAAAATTGGATCGGTTGAGCGATGTTGGGCTCTACACTCTGGCACCGGGTCACATCCCGCGACCTAAGGCTCAGAGCACTTTGCGAATGATGTGCGCTGTTCCGAGTAGAGCGCTCTTCTGGAGGGTTCCTGGGTGGAGATGG
>LQNS02014271.1:4321-15316 GCA_001587735.2 Parhyale hawaiensis | reverse complement strand
ACATAAGTATTTGCACAACTCTATTTTTTATGTATTTTTAAAAATTCAGGGTCTGCTTTAGGATAATTAATACAGGAAGTTTATATAACATATATATAATAGAATATTTAAACAGAATAGTCAAATGTGCACTTATAGCAAGAAAATTTAACACAAGCTTACTTTTGAGCCGCATATTAGGAGGTTGGTGTCACGCGCTTCCACTAAGATCGGACTCCTGCGTAAGGTGAATTCCGTGTTTGGTGATAGTCAGGTTGCCCGAAGATGTTTTTATGCGTTTTTGCTACCTGTGTTGGAATATTGCTCACCGGTCTGGGCTACAGCTCCTGACACTCACTTGCGTCTGATGGACCGACTTGTTAGTTCAGCCAGCAGGCTGTGCGCTGATAATGATCTAGTGAAGCTGTCCCACAGGAGAAGAGTTGCAGAGCTATGTATGTTTTATAAAGTGTACACTAATGAGAGGCATTGGTTGTATTCTTCTCTCCGTGCCCTCAAGTTTTTTGGCAGAGAGACTTGTGCTGCGTGCGGAGCGCACTTCTTCACTGCTGTCAGATGTCAAACTAATCAATTCTGTCGGTGCTTCTTGCCCTGGTCGGCTATGATTTAGAATTTGTTGCCGGCATCGGCTTATGGTCGCATTCGCCTGCAGGCGTTTAAGTCAGCTGTTAATGGTTTTTTGCTGGATTTCCTTTAGCAGCGTGACAGCAGCCAAGTCCATCCCATTCATTTTCATTGGGGTGGAAGAGTTCACCAGCCCTACGTGCAATACTGAGCAGTTGTCGACATTAAAGTTCATCTGCCACGTTGCGCTCCATTCCATGAGGTGGTCAGGGTTTTGTTGAAGCTCGGCTCTTTTTGTTGTAGGATGACATGGCTTTGAATCATCCGCAAATTTACTGATTTTACTACGGATGTTAAGATCGAGATCATTCATGTAAATTGAGAACAGAAGTGGGCCAAAAAAGCACGCTACTTTGTGGAACCCCTGATGAAACCTGCGTCCACTCCCTCAACTCTCCTTCAAGCTTCACTCGCTGCTGCCGACCCGTAACTCATGCCTTGATCCATCGCAAATAGTCACCCTGGATGCCATGGGCTTCCAATTATTTTCATTAGCCAGTGATGGGGACTTTATCAAAAGCTCTATGGAAGTCTAGATGCACAAGGTCTACACCCTTTCCTTCATCTTTAATATCTATAACTTTTGAGAAAAAGTCCAGTAGGTTGGTTAAGCAGCTTCTTCCATTTCGGAAACCATGTTGAGTGTCGGATATGAGCTGATAAATCCTCAGGTGATCAGTGATGCGCTTTTTCAAAAGGCGTTGAATGATCTTGCTGACGACCCTAGTAAGACTGATTGGTCGATAGTTGATGAGGCTTTTCTTATCCCCTTTCTTATGTATCGGTATTACATTAGCTAGTTTCCAATCCTGCAGAATTTCTCCCGTTCTTAGAGATCGACTAAGTATTTCGAGCAGTGGCTTCACGATGACAGGAGCCATTTCCCGTAGTACACGGGGAGTAAGATTATATGGACTAGTAGATTTGTACACATTTAGGTGGGCGAGTTCTTGAAGGATCTCGATCTCCGTGAAAACACAGGTGTTTAAAAGAACTAATTTTAGGGTAACTATTTAACAGTATTGAGTCGACATAATTAAAATTCGTTTACGTTTTGGGATAAATGATCCCATCATCAGAAAGTCTGAAATAATTATAACCTATAAAAATACAAAAATTTTTTTAGTTATAAATCGGGGAAGGGAGTATTTGTGTTGTTTCGAGGAGGTCTGAAATGCGAATGAGCAGAGCTACGTAGAGGGGCCGGATGTCAGCTCCTGTACAGTCAGCAGATGTGAGGCTAGGTATGGACGGTGTACAGAGGTACAGCTGAGGTCATAACATTAAGACTAGGTTTTGTACTATGGATGTGGAGGGACTCTAATGTTGTGAGTTCGATTGGGCTGGAAGAGTCTATGATTGAGACGTTGTTCCTGCTGATGGGATGGTTGTTTTGCTCGGCATGCAGGCGAGGGGCTGAATGTGAGGGTTTCACAAGTGGTAAGCCGGTTCGACTGGATACACCTAAATGTTGGTCAATGCGGTCTTTGAAGTGTTGTCCAGTGCTACCGATATAAGAGGCGCTGCAAGCTTGGCATTGGTAAAGGTAGATAACACTGGACTGTAGTGGTGTGGGGGGTTTGTCTTTAAATTTGAAGTAGGAACCTATGGTAAATGTGTTTTTGTAGGAGAATTTGAAGTTTATATGTGGGTACGCTTCAGAGAGGAACGCTTTCAAAGAGTTTACTGCACTGACGGAGGTTTCGTTGTAGTACGGAAGTGAGTGGAAGAAGTCCAATTTACGGACAGAGGGTTTGTTAATGCCGGGATCGAACAGTTTGTCCAGGAATAATTTGCAGTGGTGGTCCAGGAGGTGGTGTGGGTAGCCATTATTTTTGAAGAATGTTCGGAGAAAGTCGACTTCGTTCGAAAATGCAAAGCAGGACGAAGACAAATGGTGTGCACGAAATAGTAAGGTATTTATTGCATTAATTTTAAATTGATCATAGCAGTGACTGAAGAAACTGGTTCCGAGGCCTTAAAATGTCGATTTTCTATAAACTCCAGTGGTTAATGTGGAGTCTTGCTTAGTTACTAGGACATCTAAAAACGCTAAATAATTATCTGATTGGTTTTCGGCGGTGAACGTGATGTTCGGATGTTTGCTATTGAAATATTGTAAAAATTAATCGGAATCTGTTTGATTGTTGAATATGAGGAAAGTGTCATGTACGTAACGATTATAGTGGATCGGTTTGAAGTGATTTGGGCAATCGTTGAGCCAGAAATCTTCATGATGGCAGAGAAAAATAGTTTCTAGAGAGGGTGGTATCATACTAAGTTTCAACGTACTTTTTCCTTAACGAGGATCCACTCGGAATGCTTTCATTTTTATATTTCGCCAGACGTGTCTTTGCGGACGATTTTCGAGTTTCCAGAGAGCCATTTGGCGCTCACGAATGCTTTGCAGAGGCAATAAAAAAAATCGAAGCATTCCCTGAAGTAGATGGCTCAGCCAAGCTATCGCTTTCGTGCCGTACTGAAGAGGCACGTGCAACCGCTGCCTTCTGCTCTGCACGCTTACAGTGCATCGTACCGAAGCATCTCTTGCCAGAATTCACGGCTGTTTTACGTGGCTGGCAAAAAAAATGGAAGCATCATCTGTTGAAAAGACGTCTTTGCCAAATTTCGTGACGAGTTTGTTCAGCTTGGCATGATGAATCCTCACATATCGGTACACTGATAAAATCGCACGAGTCTGATGCGCAATGTTATTGGAACTAACGGACTGTTTCGAAACTTCTAGAAATTAACTGTTCAAAACAATGCATATTGGTCGCATTGCCAATTTGGAAACTGCTCTTATTGTAAAAAAAAATTTAAAAGAAATTTGGGAGACAAGGGTAGACAGCAGAGTGGTTGGTCCTATTTTGCTCTCTATTAGATCCTGGGACCAAAAGGTATAATGCAATACATGTAAATTTCATAATAAGCGTGGACTCGGTACAAGCTTTGAACATGAAAACCCATGAAAACCCATTAACCAGCTAAACAGCACGTAATTTACTGTTCTTTTGCTGAATAGATACGCCTGATTGACACAGTGGCAACTTAACCGCCATATTTTTATGGCATTTTTGGCGCTATTCACTAACCTGCCACAGTTAAGTGGCTACTATGGCGTTTATGGCAATGCCACGAGTATGAGGCATGCTTGGCATTTATGGCGTTTATGGCAAATATGGCATTGTTCCACAAAATCCGGGCTCTAGTTATGAGCAAGACCCAAACTTGGTCCCAAGATTATCAGGTTGTACAGCCCAACAACCTAATGAAGATGCAGAGGCTGATAGTATGGATGCTAATAAATTTGCTTTGATTTCTGAACTTCCTGAGGTACACCTGCTGTCCTCTCTCACGAAGTCTCAGAACAGCAACCATTCTGACTCTCCTTCATCTTCTCCCTCAAAGAAACGATCAAAAGGCCCATCATTTCCAGCTGCAACTATAATGTCTCATTGCTCTCTGAAGAATGATCCTAATTTTGTGGGCTTACGTGGTGAAGAATTGCCACATCAGGCATCCCTTGACCTCAGCAATGAATCAACCATTACTCCAGCGCAAAGACCCAGAACCAAACCTGTAGCTTCTCCTAAATCCTGTTTAAATGATGATGGCGATCCATTACGTGTGATACTTTTAGAACCCACTGCTGATAGCCCATCTACCGAGAAGTTCCTAGGTAGTGACTTCTCTCTCTCTCAAAACTCTTGTCAGAATCTCCCTTTGGCTTAGCAGGTATACACCTAATGCACAGCAACACAAAAAGAAACTTACTTGCTGTAACAATGAATACCTCTGCATCTGATAAAATTCCATCACTTCTGAAAGTCACAAAGTTGGGATCATGGGTCATTCGTTGCAGACTTCCTGCTTATCAGTCACGTTCAGTTGGTGTTATAGGTCCTTTGGGACCTGAAACTCAAGAGAGTCAAGTAGAAGATGCTTTGGCTGAAAAGGGCTATCCCAACACAGTCGAGACTTGAATTCAAAACCTAGGAAAGCAGGGCCTACTGCTATGATGCGGGTTATCTTTCCTTCTTCTTCTTCTCTTCCTAAAGAAGTTTGCATATTATTTAGTAGATTTCAGGATGCAACTTACATCGACAAGCCATGGCAATGCTATCACTGCCAGAGCTTTGGACCTAGTGCTAATAAATGCAATTCTGCTCCTCGTTGTCTTATATGTGCTGGCCGACATAATGTGAAAGACAGTTCAGTGAATTCATATTCACAACTAAAGTGATGTAACTGTGGGGGCCCCCTTGCCGCAAATTATGAACGATGCCCCCAAATTAAGCAAGCCCGAGCAGTTGAGAAGAAACGTGCAGAGCAGAGGCTGTCATACAGAGATGCAGTGCGGGCTGTTAAAGAGTCAAAACCTCCAATCTCTCCGAGCTCTCATTCTTCATCAACTCAACCTGATCTCTCTTTATCTTCCTTTCCTAGGTTGCCTCAGAAAATACAGTAACCATCTCAGTCTGCATGGAAGATTACTAGTTCACCTAGTAAATCTAATGTTTCAGTAGCAAGCCAAACAGACTTTACTCCTCTTCCTCATGAGGAGCTGCCAGCTACCATGTCACAGTTAGTGAAACTACTTGGCAAATTTTTCTCTCGCTGTAACTCTTCTCAAAACTCTCTGCCTTCACATGCAATTTCTAGTGTGGCTCAAACTGTTCTTAACACAGTTTTCTGATCTGTCTCTTTTCCCATTCCTTCTAGCTCGGCTGTGTCAGATAACACAAAGGAAACTCAGTATTCTGATGCTACACAGAGCCAGTCTCAGTCACCATCATATGACATGGATGCCCGGACACAACATATTATTTGCAGATACAAGTCTATTAATGACTGATAGCTGATATTGGCAGGAACGTCCTATTCATGTATTATATCTATTGTTATATATAAGTGCAACTATAATCTGAACACAATGGCATCGCCGAAGGTTTTACTGTTACACATAGACATAATGCTTACCCGTCGGCTGCTGCTGACAAGTGGAAGAAGATTATTAAGGACAGAACTGCTGCATCCTTTAAGAGATGTGAATTACTATGATTATGGAGAGCGAAAAATACGTGCGTACTCCATGAGCCAAGTGGGCTTACTCGTCAGCAGCACGACAGAGGCAGACGGTCCGACATGAATCTAGCTCGCAATGGTAACTCAAGTTCATTATTATTATTGTTAAATCACACCAGACTGGCGACGTAGGAACGGAGAAACTCCATGAGGTTAACAAACCCCCACGCAACCAGCCCAGGGGGTAGAGAATACAAAAGAATAAAAAAAAGAAGATCCGAGATCACCGAATAGCTCTGTGTACAGATCGTTTAAAGCTGCAAGTACCAGCACCAGCAAAGACAGAGCCATCAAGACCATTCCAAACATATACACACGATGGAAAAAAAACGAACGGGAATACTGGCCCGTACGGCATCGCAACTGTTCCAAGGCAAACTCATGAAGAGCACCAGCCCGCCGAGTATACCCCACCCGAAAAAATGGATCCGGAAGAAACTCAGACAGCGAATGACTGGGGCAGTTATAGATTTTATACAGAAAACAGACCCCACCAACTTTGCGACGATGCGCCAGATCACAAGGCACAACACCACCCAGCATGAACGCACATCGGTTAACCACTTTGTCAAGCAAACACAGATGGCAGTCGGCAGCAGAACCCCAGACTACAGAGCAGTACTCCAGAAAAGGGAGGACAAAGCAATTAAAGCACCGACGTCTCAATTCTACCGAGCCAAACACCCTCCAAGCACGCCTCATAAGACCAATTTTCTGCGATGCACATGAGGCAACCGAACGAATGTGGGGCTCAAACGACAACTTTGGATCAAAATTGACACCCAAGATTACCAAGTCATCAACCACAGGAAGTGCTACACCATCCAGCATGAGTGCAGGAAATGGAGGTCTTACTGTACGCGACCTGGACACGAGCATAGTCTTAATATTGCCCGCATTTAGCCTCATCCCCCACCTAGAACACCAGGAATCAATAATTTCCAAATCATGCTGGATAGATTCTGAAACCTTTAATCTATCACTAGGCTTATCACAAACAGCCAGCAAAGTAACATCATCAGCATAACCAACAAGTGAATTATTAACAAGATGAAACAGATCCGCCGTATATCCAATGAACAACAAGAAAGCAGCCCAAGGTGATTCACGCGATCAAAAGCAGCACTAAAGTCAAGCTGTACCAACCTTGCCTCATGACCCCCATCAAGAGCCAACTGCAGCACATGAGAAATGTGAAGCAGAGCATCAAAGGTTCCCAAGCCCTTACGAAAACCATACTGCGTTGGGGGAAGGACACTCTGCTTTTCAAGAAAGCAACCCAATCTTGACGCAACCAACCTCTCATAAACTTTCGACGAAACAGGTGTGATCGAGATGGGTCTATAATGAGAGGTACGGGATGAAACCGAGCCCTTCGGAACCGGCGTCACATGGGCAACACGCCAGCACTCCGGAAAAGAAGAAGAAGTTAAGTTTAACACGTTACCTGGAGTTACTAAAATTATACATGGTTATGCTATATTATGTTGTTTAGGCATAAGCGCCACGCTTCTTTTAGTAATATATACAAATTAAATCAAGTCGTACTGAGTTGTTGACGATTTGGGTGGTTAAACTCTATGCTTGACCTAATTATGGTGCTAATATTAACAGGAGCATGTTGAAATGTATTGGCATTAAGGGGTATCCTGCGTCTTATTTTTCTTTAATGCTAATACATAAGGAACCACGATCTAAAGTTATTAACTAATAGACTTATTTTATATAGGTATAAACAATATACATGCTTTGTGGGGCGAGTGATGAACGAGGACCTGTGATATCCGTATCCCACGCAGAGTTGGTGGAAAAGCTGTGACCACAAAATATTCTAATAGCTTCGCTGTACGAGAAGCAAGATTGTTTAACAAAATGGCTCGGCATATTCGAAACGCCACTGATATCAAAACTGTAGAGTTCAAAAATTTGCTGCTAAGTGTAAATTCTTCTTATGGTCTATCTGGTCGCCAGTCGCCAATGCACGTGTGTGGAGATAATTCGCTGCTGGCTCTCTCTTTGGTTTCAAACTGCGGCACCACAGAAGATACCCAGCAGAGTGACTCCACATACGTGAGGTGATGTAAGAAACGTCACCTGGACTTCTTCCGAAGACTCTCAAGGTAACTCAAGGTATAGAGCAGGAGTTGGGGGCTTGGTCTTGGGCATCTCACTAGACTCAGGCTCGGCCATGTTGGTGTACGAAGTCACTTGTATAGATTTCAGCTCTGTGACTCCCCTCTTTGTTACTGCGGAGAAAGCGAAACTATTGAACATTTCCTGCTACACTGCCTCCTTCTTCAGAATTTTCGTGACTCTCTCTCACTTGAAGTCTAGCGTCAATAGGGATTCCTCTTTCTCTGACTAATTTATTAGGTGGAGGTTCATTTAGTGAAGCCATACAACTCTCTATTGTCACAGCACTCTCACAGTTTCTAACTGAATCAGGTAAACTAACCGCTATATAGTTTGAAGCTTAAACTTCTTTAAATTAAAATGAATATTAACCATTTGTGTTAAATAATTTAACATACTATGATTATTTGTATGACTGAACCTAACAACTTCTTGATCTAAATCATCTGGTATGTAATCAGGCAGCTTTCTCTGCCTATAGTAATGTATGTATAACACTACTGAGCAGTATTAAAATATATCTTTTATGGGAATTAGACCACTTAATGAGCTAAACTTGTTGTTTACTAAATACCCATAGATATTGAATGTTTCAGTATTATATAGGTTCTTTTTACTAACTATTAACATCAGAATTGGACATTCAAATTAGCTTCCTGCTTGCCGGCTGTGATGGCAGGTGGCAAAATGCTGTCTTGGGTATATTTCTCGATGCTGTATTAGGAGAGCCTACTGTAAAAGGCAGTGAGGCGTCACCAGAGCCACCATGCGGCAATTTTGTTTGCTCCTTCAGAGATTCCCAGCAGACACCAGTCACTGTAACTATTTAGTTACTTTGTATTAATATCAGATGGAAGCTCCAGGTTGCGCACTCCCAGGCTAGACCTTCTTTTGTAGTAATTTTGGTTCATGCAGAGTGTTGAGTGATTAGTGCAGATATGGTACCTACTACTAACTCACCTAGCTACTTACACGGTTCACCTTCTAGCTCTGCAACTTAAGGCTCTGTTCTCAATTAGCCATAGGTTATGTGATAGACGATTATAAATGTCTCTGTTTGTTTTTGTGTGGTGATCTTATATTACTCTAAATAACACCGGTACTGTTATATTGTGTTCTTGAATAGGCATTACTTGTTCATATTCAGTAGCAGCCGGCATGGCTGAGCCTACTGTGAATAACTACCATAGTGGCTTCTGATTTATGCTGTAGCCACTGCTCGATTGTTTGGAAATTTAATAACAATGGAGTTATTTTATAAGTAGCAACTGCAATTTTCTGGTTTCCCTTGACATTTTATGTAGACAAAAGGTGGATAATTCGTTTCTTACTGAGGGTAAATACCAAAGTAAGTCGTCATCTCTTATATTTCAGGATCTGTGGATGTTCTGTGAGGAACTCTTCCAGCCTCTTTTTGAGTCATCAAGCCTGGAGGCGGTGTGGGCAGAATCCCGGTGGCCTCCTAAAAATCGACACAACAACAACTCCCTGTGTGGACAGTAGAGACCAGGAAGCAATGAGCATAACGGGAGGACTCACGAAAAATTAGCACCAAAAAGTGACGTCATCATCGATGAATCTATGCCTGAGCAGCCTTGGACTATTTTAACTAATTTCACCAGAAAAATCGTCTTAAATTGCAAAATTTATCTCTAGCGTATAAATAAATGAAGGTAATATATACTAATTTAGCAATTAACTATACAAAGTTGCAGTGCATGTTAGTGGAAATTTTCACAACACTAGCGCCGAATTTGTTCCCTTTCGGCGACTCAATTTGACTTCTTTTTCGTGATTGTAGCTTTATTTACACTTCATATTCACTTCACAGTACTCTTCACAGATTATATCTATTCCTTGCCAACATATATAAGCACCATTATAGCCAATTCTGTACGCGAGAGAAACCACAGTAACAGTTAGCTATTGCCCGAATTTTCTGTACTTTGCGACAATATTTTTCGATATTTTGCAGCTCAAGTAGCTGGCCAGTCTTGAGCGGGACACTGATGAAATAAATCGAAAAAATAGGATGATATGTTCAAGAAAACCATATGCGAAGGTCTGAGGCCCCACACCTAAAACACTTCGACTCGTCGATGTGACGTAAATTTGCTACGCGCGGTGGCTAATATTCGTCTTATCCCCCCGACACAAACTTCAAAATTATATATATGTATTTTGTTCGACGAAAATTACTGATTCAAAATATATAGGTCTTTATTTGTGGAAATACTTTTTTGTTTTATGAAATTTTCATGTTTTCAGCTTCTTATAGTTGACCCGTCGGAGCGCGCTGCTGCTTTAGTGTAGGGTACATGCGTATGCGTAGCAGCCAAATTCGCTCCTCTTGAGGCCGTATTGTTGGGTAGTTAGGCATAAACCTTTTCAGATTCACCTCTCTTTGGGTCGTACTATCGGGTAGTTAGGCAAAAACCCCTCAGATTCACTGCTCTTTAGGCCGTACTGTTGGGTAGTCAGGCATAAACCCCTTCATTATATCGGGCAGGTTAGGTATGGCGTAGGTCTGGTTTGCCTAATTTCCACAAAAAATGAACGTCATTTTCGTTTTCAGCATGCCTCAATTATGCTGGAAATCACTTTCTTATACTATAACTCAGGTGGGGGGATAAGACGAATATTTACCCGTGTGGTAACAGCTATGTTTTATTTCAGTCCCATTGAGTCCTCCCGTTGCATGACTTTGACTTTGACACGAAGCCTAAGCAGAGTTAGGGCTTTTTTAACAGCCAAGTGCTCCCTATAGATTCACCTCTAAAACCCATCCCCTCATCCACCGCCCCCCACCCACGGCCAACCTCCCCCTCTTTCTCCACATGTCAACCAGGAACCTCTTAAGGCCCATTAAGGCATTTACTGTCATGCCATCTTCAAATCCCAGTACAACCCTCACACCCCTATCCCCCCTTTCATTCTTTACTTCCTGGTGGAGACTGATCGGTCCACCTCCCTCACAGAGTCCACCTGTGAGCAGCAGGCAGTAGTGTGAGCAGTAAGATACAGCAGGCCAGAAGACTGGCAAACTTGACATATTCTGTTATAGCACGCTCCTGTGATAAAGTGCTGATTGGTAAGACGTACTGGAAGTGTGTAGCCATGCCCTGCGTTCTGTTTTCTTCTGCAATCTTT
>LQNS02014074.1:41618-52105 GCA_001587735.2 Parhyale hawaiensis | reverse complement strand
AGTGGAATTTCTCCATCATCCATTGATTTCCGCCACATAAGGTATAGGGGGTAAGAGATGCTTAGCTTGCACATCTTAAGGATTTTTGCAGGCACATCATCTGGTCCCGCTGCACTGTTGTCGCAAGAAGATGTTTGCAAAAGTTGGTCCGAGAGCTAACCTGTCTGTAAAATTTCTGTGAAAGTATAAAAAGAATTGATAACGGATAATTCAAGCATACTTTTGAAATTATTTCGAGTCATCCCTAACACACATTCTATCGCATCTGGATATAATACATTAAGAAAGATATCTATAGTGTCTCTCAATGGAATATTGGAGAATAGGTTCTCAATATCAGAAGAAACCATAGTCAACTTCTGCACCTTACTTATTTTTAGTCAAATTGTCAACAAACTACATTGAGTTATCCACAGTAGTATATGCACTTTTAGTAAACGGACTCTAAAGAGGAACGAGATACTTTGCTAATTTAAAGCTAGGAGCGTTATATGCAGCAAAGATTGGACGAAATTGAAAGTTTGTCGCAAAATTGGGTTTATGTATTTTTGGCAAGCCTTGGTACCAGTTTCTTCAGCTTTTCCACTTTCCGCTTCAAATTGAATAGCATTAGAACATTACTGTCTCGAGCATACCGGCTGTCATCAACCTTTAAGAATGCTCTTTGCGTTCATTTTTTGCTAATAATGGTTTTCCATCAGACCTAATTGAATCTCAAATACATAAATTTTTATCGATACACAGCTGTAGCTCACAGCGACAACGCCCCCTGTCCATTTTATTGTTCGTTGTCATATTTTGGGCACACTGCAGAAAAATTCCAAATCGAACTTGAATCGCTCTTTGCTTAATATTTTCCCAATGTTAAGCTATGCTCGGCATTAGTTAACAATTTCACAATTCCCTCTTTATTTCGGTATAAGGATTTTACTCCCAAGTCTTTTGGATGCTTCATGTAGAAACAATAGTCTCTGTGACAGAACTACATATCGAAGGCAATATCCCCCCTCCGATCGAACGAGCTGTAGATGGATTCAAATAAACTTAGTAAATTTCACTCGAATTAGGCATACAAATCACAATATAACTGAATCGATTCTAGTGTGCTGATATGCAGTTATGAGACAGGCCAAGTAATTATCGAATAATATGCATTGAAATGGCCGCAGCATCAGTCTGGGACGTACGCTTTTGTTCGCACAAAGTCAGCTTACCTGTATGGACTTTGGCTTCCATTGCGCTCTTCGGCTGTTTTCGGTTTTGTTCCTTTGGGCACTTCGCGTTGCCCTTACGGCGCCCCCTTGGTGCGCGACCGTCCATGCCGTTGGCTGACAAGCGATGTGGTTATAAGACTATCTTCTTGCGTTCGAGTTGGCAAAGGTGGAAGCTCTTTGAGTTCATCTACATCTTCTGAAAAACAAAGAATGTGAGGAGCATACAGCTGAATATAGCTTAAGTTTGTGAGAAAAGCGTCAAAACAGCGTAATGAACAACATATTGTGTACGGTGTACTGAGTTTGTCAATTTATATTTTTATGTAGGTAATTATATACTGTAGTTGTACTAGTGGACCCGTGCGTGAAAAAAATTCAGCAATAATCGATATGTTTGCCTTATACCTGTAGGCCTATGCGAAATCTTTTCTGACTTACTTCTTCATTGATCCTTTGTCGTGCTATGATCCTTAGGTCTTCTATATCGATAGGCAGAAGTAAAATCTTGAGTAAAACACGCCAATGAACTTGAATGCAAAGCCAGTCAGGTTAGCTTATATACAGTGTTGGCTCTCCGTAGCAATGATGCCGTTGATACCGTCCTTCCAACTCAAATATCTGCTTCATTTGAAGTTCCAAAAATTTTGGCCTTTGAAGAGAAAACTGCTTCGTCAAAAAAGAAAAACAGTAAGCTAGAAGAAATAATTGTCTACTGCCCGTGAAAATTCGTCACCTCCAGAGCACTTCGTTGACCATCTGCCGAATTTATACGACGTGACCTGAGAGAAAAAAGTTATAAAATCAGACTCCAGAAGCTGCATGCATATTGTTCAAATTTCAAGAACTGTTTCAAGCGAGAAGTGTCTTCAGATAACGGAATAAGGATCATCCTTCACCATAACCATTGACCGCGCTAAGGGAAGCTTAAATCGATTCCCATGAAAACGCAACTTGGCCATAAAATCAGCAACCCGGTCTATTTTTCACCTATCTATTTCGTTAAGAGCGTGATACGAAAGATAGCTACATATAAATATACTAACAGAAAAAACACGACGGTGTTTATTATATAGTGAGGTTTCGTGTCACGTTCTTAAAGAAATAGGCGAAAAATAGGCCAGGTTGCAGATTTTGTATTTATGTTGTGTAGTCATGGAGAACGGTTAACATAATATAGACAAGGTTGCAGAAGATAGCCAAGGTGAGATTCCTTAGCCTTATTATTGACTGCACCCCATGTCTAGCCAATGTTGAAACCGAAACAACGTACACATTTACAATTTCTCGTAGTACTACTTTCTCCACATATGGAAACTATATTTGCTCTCAATCCACGACGGGCAAACTGAATAGTTAATCAACGAAGTACAGGAGAAGCTATTTCCCCCTCGACAGTAGACGCAACAATACTTGTTCCCAGCTTGCTTCCTCTGACGAAGCTTGAGCGCAAAACATCGCTGTAAATCATCATGGCAAACATCATCCTCACTGTCAGTAACGTTCAAGGAACAATGTTCGCAACTATATCCAATGTCCACACTGCATGAAAATATAATTGCTTTGTTTGCCTCAACGGCACACGCATTAGCTGATGTGTACCACACGAGCAAAGCTCTAGCCCCAGTCGACCGCTCCCCCCTTTCCAGCTCAGCTGACTCGGCTGCAGTGAATAGACTTACTGAAACGGCTGATTTTACGGCGATTTTTTCAGTAGCTGTGGTTAGATTCTGTTCTACGCTATTGTAACCGATCCTACCTTAAACGCACCTCGCCTTACGCTTTTCTAACCTGAAGCTCCTTGCCCAGCCCTTATGTACGTTTCCTCTCTCCATTCTCTTTTCTAACCTGAAGTCCCTTACCTAAACCTAACGCACATCGTCTGATCCTAACGTGGCTAATATTCACCACCAAAATCATCTTCAAAACTGCCGCCAGTGACTTACAGGTAGAACCATTTTAATAAGGAAAAATCAATTTCTAACCGTATACCCAACTTGGAAGATCCAAAAGCATTGGTTCGCGCTATAGCATGAAAGATGCCCGACAGCTCCGTATGTTTGCACTATTGCAGTCGACCACCGCTGACCATCTCCTGACCATCTCTGCGTGGGCTCAGTGCCCCCTAAAACCGTCTCAACGCTAGCCAGCACCGGAAACATTCACCTATATGGCGAAGAGGCGATCTCAGACACAAGCGTTAACGAGCACAGCACTGGAACGTCCTGTTGCTGCCGGTGTAGCAAAATGAGGGACACAGACCTGCCCGTTCAGCACCGGAAACGTCAACATAGACGTATGTAAGTCATTCGCACTTGAGTTATGAGGTGTGTTTAAATTCCCACAACACACCTGACACAGGTACAGTATGTAGGGGCTGTGCACCCTAATGAAGGGTGCACGCTGGCGCAAATGGTGTGCCACTACACAATTTCACATCCGATTACGTAACAGCGAACAAGGCTTCGACCGCACAGGTCTCTGCCGCTAAGATGAATCTCTGAAAACGAGTCGTTTCTTGCAGTTTTTTTTTTTTGCTCTAGCGAGCGGCGTTGGCTAAGCTTTGAGCATTTTCCAGTTTTTGATTTAATATAAAGTTGCAATGACGCATTATTTTAATACCGCAATCAAACAACGTGAGTTTTATTCACGGCAGCGTGACCACCAAATAAAATAAATAAATAAATGAGGAGCGTTTGTTCACGCCCGCTCTAAGAATAGCTTATTATGGTTACACGAACACTGCCGTCGACAACACCAGCACACTTACACTCACACGCAGGGAACAACACCAGCACACTTACACTCACACGCAGGGAACAACACCAGCACACTGAAGCACAGGTGCGCAGCTGTGGCGCAACCGTGCAAAGCGGTCCCGCGCGCACCTGTGGCCGACACCTGCCTGCAGCTTGGCCCGTGTTTGTTCTGTGCGGCCAAACCCGCGCATTTCACACTGGCTCTGGTATACGCGGGCGTTCCAAACCGAAGGCGAGTGATTTTGAGGGGCACATGCGCAGTGAGGGTCGTGACTGGGGCTGTGAGGCTATGCTCTTACGGACAGAGAAGTCTGTGATAATTCTTAAATAACGAACAAAAGCTCAAACGTAAAGCTATGACGGTAACAACCTGCAGAAGCAGTTCGCTGTAGGAGCCTATACTTAATACAATTTGTTCTTTTGGAGTTATCATCGACTTCTCTGCCTATAATAAGAGCATATTGTCACAGTCCTAGCTCATGACACACGCTAGTTAAAGGGGTGAATACATATCGTCTTCTTTTCGTCCAAATGCGTAGATGTGTCCATTTAAATAGCACACACGTGCACAGAATTTCGCGTTATAAATCCCTCCAGAAAAAATGAAATATCCAAAATTTAACTAACGGCCCTTGCCGAGCAAACTGCACCGATGGTCAACTTTTTGACACCATTTCTTGGCTATCTCAGAACTGTGTTTACGAGAGTTCAACATAGCGTTCGGACGATTAGCTGATGACATTTGTTCTTTTGACTAGCGTGTGCCATGGCCTTAATTCAGAATATGAAACTGGAAGAACGGGTCAATTCATAATTTAGTCCATACGCCGAATTTCAATATTTTGATGCCATGTATAGGTAATAGGACACATTTTAGGGCGTTTTACATGAGAGACATTTCGCGCGCAAATGCATTGTTTTAGAGATAATTATAGGACTTTAAAGGTCCCGTTATTTTCCTATGGAAGAAAATACCCGACGACTCCACAGGAGCCTAAATTCACCTAAGCTGACCTAAACTGACTTAACCTAACCTAGCTTAGCTTAAATCCTAACCTAACCTTGCCTAACCTAACCCAGCCTAACATAGGTTAGGTCGGCTTAGGTCACCTGAGGTGAATTAAGGTTCCTGTGGAGTCGCCGGATATTTTCTCCCATAGGAAAGTAATGGGACCTTCAGAGTCATATAATTATCTCTAAAACAATGCATTTGCGCGCGAAATGTCTCTCATGTAAAACGTCTTAAAATGTTTGTTGCTACCTATATATGACCTCAAAATATTGAACTTAAGCCATGGACTAAACCTTAAATTGAGCGAAGGACGTAAAATGAGCATGAAGTAAAGACGTTCCGAAGGCTTAGGGATCCTACAGGGTCAACTTGGTGGCTGCTCCCATAACAAAGGCTGGGCGAGCCCCACTAACTTTATTCTATGGCACATCCTCCGCCGCTTAATGGGTTCTCTGTGAAGAAATAGGGAATTAGGGTATGCAGTTCAGAAGCGTTATAGTGGGTAACTTGCAGGGGCGCCGGAACGAACTGAGGGCGACAGGGGCAGGGGGGGCCGTCGCCCCTCCTGCCCCCCCCCCGGTTCCGGCGCCCCTGGTAATCTGTAGCAGATTCTTCAGTGACCCGGGTCTATCCTTTAACCCTAGAACGGACCCTCTATTTGCTAACGTGGAAGGTTACTCCGGGAGAATTTAAAATATCAAACAAATTATTTATGAACAAAGAATAGTTATTTTGACAACACATGACAGAAGTACAACTCCTTACCTTCATTCAGGCTATTTTAAAATAACATTGCGGTTTAGGAATTGCCTTACACAACCCCGAAAAAAAAAGAAATTACTAAAATCTGATTTTTTCCCAAAAGCTTTATAATTAATTAACGAAAAATAGTGTGAATAACTCGATCTTATCTTCTTGCGTGTGTAGTCTTGGGTGATGACGATGGAAGTGTGTTATGGCTGAGTCCCATCTCTCTATCTGGGTCACAAACTGTATGGGAGACATGAGAGAAAGCCTATATTTTAGTTAACAATAAAACAGTATTTTCTTATATATAATTCATGTTTTGTAACATAAACTATTTATAACATATAAATTCATATCTATTCGTAAAATATATATGAAACATAACATATTCATAAGATACATGTTAAAACATACATAGCATATATGTAACACTCCCCAGTTACAAGCAGTCACCCAAGACAGGGCACAGGTGGCGTTCTTACTTCGCCTCAGCGCGCTTTTTGCATCTGTCTCGAGTGTTGCTATTTGCTCTTGCTGGGCACTCAACACAGCGCACCAAGGCACCAGTGCGTTTCGAGAATTGTGTACCTGGCGACTGTGTAGCGCTGCCTGGTGATGTCATAAAAGACATGGTGGTGAGCAGCTTTTGAAGGGGCGGGATAGAGTTAAACGCAGCCGTGTCTCTGTGCAGAGTATTCGAGCGCGTTCCCCAGTGGTACGAAAACCTTCCACGCGTTCGTTGTGTGACGTGTCCAGATTTTCTGGTGCAAATTCCCCTTGTATTTGATGTAAGAGCTGACATTGGCACAAGTCACGAGGCCATACATGATACATGTTGGCCAGTTCTTGTTCTCCCTGGAGTAGGTGATGGAACACATCTGTGCGAAGGTATCAGTCCTTCCTTAGTGGAGTTGAAGGTCTTGATCATCTCTGGCTAGCCAGTGAACAGGGGTTCACAAACTATAACAACTACAGCAACACTCGGTGAAAGACACCCATGTTGTACAACATGCGTAAATGGTTACTCTGGGAGAAATTCTCCCGAAATGGGCGAGTTAGCAAAAACTAACGCAGACAGCTGGGCCACACACCCACCCTTAATCAAGTCAAGCTAAGCCGTGAAGCTCCTGGGAATGGCAAGCCAAACCTACGCTGCTAAGTGCAGGAGTTACAAAACCATCTCGAGGACACCGGGAGAATTTCACTTTGGGAACCTATTGAGGGCTAAGCGAACATAAAAGCTAAAATATTCTTGACTATTTCTCACTTCATTTCTACACTGCATTGATAAATATACAAATTTCAAGAATACTTAAGAGTTATGGCTTGAGATGAACAAACAACTGAAGTATATGGTTTTCATCATCGTACTGATCAACTATTTGTTACAACACACAAAAAAATTATGCGGCGATCAGAGTCGCTTCAGACTCCTGTCTACATTTACCCTCATGAGGGTAAAGATAATCTTACCGCTACAGAAATTTCTTTGTGTGAAGGGAATACTCCTTCAATACAAGCAACCCCTCAGGGGGCATAGGATGGGCCATAGACCATAGGATTAGGTCAGTTTAGGTTCGTACAACGCCAGGGGCCCCGTGTAGGTTACCCCTATTTCGTGCACACTTTGCTTCCTTCCCGATTTCATACTCCTACTTGCTCATGCTTTGTTCTGTTCTTCCTCTTCTTTCTCTACTACCCATGCCCGTTGATCCTGTCTGGGAACACTTTCGTGCATGGGTTCCCCATTTCTCTTAGCATACTATATGGCCTTTGCTCTTTCCTCTGTGATATCGTTTTACTCGGAAACGGAGGCTTAAACTTCCTAACTATAACTAACTAATTCAATACAAGTGGAAGGCCTTCTCAGTAAATACGTTCATGAATGCTCGTTGCATGCAGCAAGGTTGGGGCTTGAGGGGGGGGGGGGCTCAAGACTCTCATGACGCCTCCCGTCCCCATCCCACCACCACTGCCGCCAAGTATGACCCTCGAAACCAACGTTCCACCACGTTTCATGATGACCGAAATTTTTATAGGGGATACGCTGTGGTCAAGCTTCTCTACGGTTTGGAGTGCAATAGTTGTTTCGCCCGTGAATATTTTCAGTTTAGTTTTTGCCAGGGTTGTTTATCACTGTGGTAAAACAGGGAGGCCGCTCTTCAGTGGGACCTAGAGCCATGAAGGGACCAGGTGTTGCTTACAGAGGGTGTTGCTACACCACTTCTTGTTGCAGATCAGACCATGCAGTTTCAGAAATTATTGGAATTTATTGAGCTGTTGTTTGTAAAAGTAATGCAAAAGCGAATTTAGATTATAAATACATTGTGTTGCATTGGCAACGCAAAAAAAGGTAGCAAGGAATGTCAATCTCCATAACTGCCCATCTGATATAGTCCTGACCCTGACGCTCTGATCAGTTCGTTCCGGCGCCTCTTCACAGGGAGATGGAGTTTCCATGGATCTCGCCAGTAAATTATCAATATTATTATTACCCGACGTTGGTGTAAATCAGGATTACAATTCAACGTGGAGTATGAACAATGTTTCCCAGAAATTCCACTCCCCATACCCGCGCTTCCCCGAATTAGATATAATTATCTCCCTTTCCACAAATTTCAGTTCCCTGGATGTGTCTACGTTACGTTTTCTTTACTTGACAGGAACAATAGAACACCCACATCGAGCTGCTGGATTTGGAGCACAGTCATTTATTTAGGAATACTATTACAGTTTTTTTTATTTCTCTGCCTGCCTACGACCCTGAGCATTAGCACAGTTCACTTACTATAGTAGGTAGTTATGTCAGATCTGAGTGCATGTGCTACGCCAACTGAAAGCTTCAGAATTGTGACGTCAAAATTGCGTCACGCCACTGTGGAAATACCAAAGATTCCTCGCTGCAGCAGTGGCGTGACGCAATTGTGACGTCACAATTCTGAAAATTGAAGGGTTTGTTGCACTCAACTCTAACACAACTATCTGCTAGCGGTTCACCCGGGGTTGCCAGGGCTGGGTTTCAAATCCCAGAAACGGATTTTCAGGGTGTGTCTTGGCTTCTGGCTGTTCTTTAAAGCAGGAAAAACTGTCGAATCTGGGGTTTTCTAGCAATGCCTTGCGAAATCTATGTAAATACAAATTTTGCATCCCGACTGCCAACAATAATTTGGTTTCACTTGTTTATTCAGCCCCAAAAGTCTCTTGTACAAATTATATGTTGATTCAGCTAAATAGTCGAGGCAGTGGTAACATCTGAAAGTAATTTAAAGCTATAGTTTTGGATGAAATTAGAAGCTCTCGTGATGTACTCCAACTAGTTAGTTTCATTGTTATCCCTAAATATATCACGACCAGGGCTCACTGCTTTCCATACCAGCCCTAAATATATCGTCCTTCATATGTACTCAGTGTAATTTTTAATATTGATGGATACAAGGCGTTTGTGCTCATATTTAGACAATGAATATTTCGCTTCACTTTTGGCAACCATCATGGCTTACAAAATGAGTGTCTGCAGTGCAGCAAGAATGATCAAGCTCACTACCCCACGCAGATACCATTTTGGGGACGTTCTTCATGTTTGGTCTGAAACAAAAGCCCCTAAAGCGGTGTACTCAGATATAAAATTGCCCTTTGCTTTGCCACAGATTTGATGCATGGAGACGGTAAGGCCGCGTCTATACCATCCATCTTTTTGTCAAAGTTTGTGGTTGCGGAACGATTTTGATCGACAAAGACACGCGGCGAGCCTTCGAAGTTTGTGATTTTTGTTTGCCAGAAGTGTTGGAAAACTTTGAGCACGATCAAGGGAGTTGGTCAAACAAAAATCTTCCAAATTATATTTTGCTCTGTAAATATATGTATCTGTTTTAATTACATTGTTTAGGAATTAAGGTATCATATTTTATTTAAATTTATCCGCATAGCAAATTTTGTGTATGTTTGGTTCGAACTTCAGTACAGCGGGAAGGATGTGGCTACTATATGTTACCAATTAGTAATAACTGTAGCACATTCCTCAAATTACGTTTGTACTTTTTTTTTCATCAGTAAAAGCTACAATGGAGCAAGAGTTACGTTTTAATGGAAGAAACGAATGTATACAGTGTGAATTGCAAAAGAAATGAAAAAACAAATATAAATAAGAAATGAAAAATTATAGTTCCAATGTCTGCATTTCTGCATTTGACGGGGTACCAGTGAGTGAATTTTTAGGTAGAGTTTTCGCCAGTAGGTATATATAAAGTTTTACCCACTAATCAGCATCTACAGCTAAAATAAATATCTGACCGATAAAGTGAGGGTGGAATATCGCTTAATAGTAATGTAATGCTGAATTCGCGTATAGTGTTCGTGGCTTCTGTTTTTGATGCCGTTGGGACAAAGAAGCGAAGTGCTTGTGTTTTTGTTTGTCGATTCTTGTGTTTGTGATCGCTGAAGTGATGGATCGTGTAGACGCGGCTTAATAATCTGAAGCCACGCAATTGATAGTTATTCAAACGTTGAAGGGGTAAAAGATATTTGTTATAAGAGGGAGCATCGCTATACAAAAACTTATGCGCTAATTTGATTAAAAAATACCGATATATGTCACCAAATTGTAATAAATCCATTCTTTTATACGTTTCAGCCGTGTGAAGTTCAGGTACAAAGTTGATACTTTGTACTTTGAGGATTGCACGAAGAATTTTATTCAGTAATATTGAGACTTTTTTCTTAGATGTTGGCGATATTCCACCCCATAACTCAATACAGTAT
>LQNS02014038.1:39654-51199 GCA_001587735.2 Parhyale hawaiensis | reverse complement strand
CGTAACTGAACAAAACTAACCGTTTCAGCAGGAACGGCAGCCAGCTGCAACATCCCCCGCGGAGCAGGCACTCAGGACAGCCCTCGATCACTCGAGGAAACAGTCCTAAGACGCGCTGATGTACACAGTGCCACTCGGACATAGCTAGGTACGCGTTATGTCAGTGGAAAGCTAATTCAAAGTAGAGCCAGGATCAGAAGACTTTCCTGCAACACCCCAAAATTTCTTATTTTTAGCTCTACCCGTGGAATCCATCGTTTTAACTCTAGGCACCTCTACAACTCTGACATGGTTGTAGGGGTGCCTAGGGTAGAGCTGAAAATTAGAAATTTTTTAGACCAAAATCATCAGAATCGGTCCAGTAGTTTGCGAGAAAAAAGTGGGACAGCTCCGTATTTATGTAAAAGTACTTAGGGTAAAAAGGTTAATTAGCCCTGACAGGGTTATGGTTGAACCTTTGGCAAAACAAATGGAATTTGCCACTCGACAGGGTTAAGATACAGGGTGTTACGAATATTGTGCTCTATGTATTTTAATATTCTTAATTAATTAATATTGCTGGGTATTCAACAGCGATAAATTATTCTTTTTTTTTTCTTCACTACAATAAATTTATTTCTCATATACAGGGTGCAGTAAAATTTTATTTTTACAAGTATTTCGAACAAAGTTTTCAATAGTATCTTCATTCCTTCAAGAAAACGCGAATATTAAACTCTAAAACGTTTAAGCTTTGACGCAGCCTATGACAGTAAGATACATGACAACAACGCAGCTGTTCGCTGGTGTTAGAATGAGCGAGATAAGCGATCGCTTTGTATACAACAGTTTCACGGCGAACAACCGGAGACTGTGAAACCTTTATTATTTTGGTGGAAACTCTTGAGAGCGAGGGCAAGGTTCAAAATCTGTTATGGTTGTTCAGGTTGAGATATAGGGATCTTTGTTCGTACTTTGTAGAGCCAACGAAACAAAATGTTTATCGGGAAAAAGCTTGAAGGTTCACACTTACGTCTGGTTCGAGGGAGGTAGTCAGTCTGAGTGTGAAGGAGTTAGTGGAAGTTACACAGTGCTTCTATCCTTCAGCAGGCACGTGTCTGTGCCCTCCACCGTGTCGGTGGGACTCACGTTTGATTCCCTTGATTCCGATCCGTGCTTCAAACGGAATTGTTTTGCCTCCTCTCTGGGTATGGGCCTCTAGCCTTCTCCGAGTCAAGTGCTTTGAGATAGCACGCAACTGCACTGTTGCATCACAGACGCCATCAGTGCTAACGTAATGTCAGCCCCTATGCGACGACAGGGCTTCGCCTTTTGCGCCAATCAGTGTGCTTGTCATCAAAAGCACGAAGTGCCAGTGCTTATCTTCGAAATGGACGCAAATCTGTTTCTGCAATACATCATTCCGTATTCTTCAAACTGCTTACGGTATTTCATCTACGCCGTGAACAAGGCTCCTGTTTGGGATTGGGTCCAGCATGCTACCGCCAACGTGCAGTGAAACTATTGTGCGATGATATATAAATGCTCAGACTCCAGGTCACAAGTTCTCGCGGGGACTTTGAACAGCTGCTCAAGGATCATGCAACGAAATTTAATTCTTCTTTTGACATAATCTTCTCTACGTTTTCAAATGATTCTGCAGGCGCATCGGGAGTGAATTTCATATTTCCCATTTTGAGGCGATCTACATTACCTCCGTATATAATTCTACCGAAGGATCGTGCTACGGGCAAAATGCTCGTGTGGGGAATCTTCGTACGCCGGGTTTGTACTTGAGAAAAATTTGAAAGAAAAGGAATATTAGTCAACAGAGGTGAATTCTATAGTTTAAGGGTCAAGCTATAAAAAAATGGAAAAATATGAGATATCTCCAAAAAAAAAAATAAGATAAGTGAGACGTAGACTAAGATGTGTTTTATTATTTGTGAGAATTTTGTATTAGACTGTGCAAATTAAGCAACAATGAAAAAAAAAATGCGTAACCACCAGGAAGATGAGTAATGTAAATAATAGTTAAGGGTCAAGCTATAAAAAAATGGAAAAATATGAGATATCTCAAAAAAAAAAATAAGATAAGTGAGACGTAGACTAAGATGTGTTTTATTATTTGCGAGAATTTTGTATTAGACTGTGCAAATTAAGCAACAATGAAAAAAAAATGCGTAACCACCAGGAAGATGAGTAATGTAAGTTAGGTTGGTTAAAATGTGTGCAGGTATTTGCGGGAGTTTTCTAACAGACCGCGCGAATCCGATCCTACACTTCAAATTATAAGCGTAAAATACAACAACACGTATGGCCTTCTTTATGAATCGGGAGATGTTCTGGCCACAGCTCTCAATGGATGAAGAGGTATCTTTCTCAAAAATCATCACTTAATCAATATTTGACATTTATTTAATGCACGGTAGAAAATCTTTGAAATTGTTGTCAAATCAAGCGTTGTGATCATTCTCTTACAAAAAACGTGAGTTTTGTTTTCGCCAGGACCTCCACAACTCCTCTATGTTGTGAAACGTTAAGTTTCTCATCATAGGTGGACGAGGTACTGTTTTTATTCTCATGATATTAAGCGATGCTCATTCAACCACGAACAAAATTTATTTGTCAAAGGCTTGAATTTTCCGATGGTGCGTTGGGTTCAGCATTAAGAGATCAAATTTAAAAAAAAAATGTTGTTTAACTCTGTTTTCCCCTGCATAATCCGCCTTCTTGTTGCCAAGCGAGTTGTATAAGTATCACAGGAAGTTTTACAAAATTTCAATGATGCGTAATATGTTTGACCTTTTTATTCTGTTCAAATTTCTGTCTCTCTCTCGATTACAATAAATTATTTCATTACTTATCGTGTGTTTCATTTAGCATCCTTGTCAGAAATCGCAAGTAGTAGTTTAAGATGTTTATTTTTTCATTTATTTTATTCATTTCATAACTTCAATAATTATTATTTGCATTATTTTGATTACTTATTTATTTTTTTTTTGGGGGGGGGGGGGAAGTCGCCCGCCTCTCCAAAAATATGGCGTCCTAATTTTATGTAATTATCACATGCTGATTCAAAACGCCGTAACAAGGGTTTTAAAATAAAATTGGGTTGATTGGCCCAATATTAAAAATGGCAAGTGGGACAAGCATTTTTGACCCATATTTTAACCCTGACAGGGTTGTAGGGGTTTCTAGGGTTAAAATAATGGATCACACGGGTAGAGTTAGATATTAGAAATTTTTTGAGACCAAAATGATCTAAATCGGTCCAGCAGTTTTCGAGAAAAAAAAGTGGGGAAACAAAAAGTCGCAAGTGAAATGCTGGAGTGGTATTAGTCTTATTTCATCGGCACCGGAAGTACAACCGATGACGATGCCCATCGTATGCCATCGCCGATGGCATGTTCAGCCATTTCATCGGACCACTGCTTCCTCATATCACCATCGCCGATGGAAAAAATGGCTATCGCCGATTGTTTGATACGATTTCCATTGGACCATCGCTATCGCCGAAGGAGTTTTGCGATGTTCCATCGTAACATCGTAGTTTTGCTGATGGCGATGGTCTACACACCATCGCCATCGCAAAATCGGCGATGGCCATCGTCCCAGGCTCTGGTTTTTGAGAAATCGATTTAGCAAACTCAGCATTATAGCAGTACTGTAGCGCAATTAGGAGGGAATTTTCTAATAGAATTTGCATAGAAAACACTAAACGATCATATCAGGAGTTATTTTCTTTTGTGACGTAATACATCAATCATACAATGGCGGGACCAAATAAAAAAAAAACATCAGAAACAATGCGTCGCTCGTCCGCCCAGTGTTTACCGTTCACGTAGTGTCGTAATCGTAACTTACAAAAAATAACTGAACCAGTTCCCTACTTTCACCCTATATTGGGAACGACATCTTGGACTATTACAAACGATAATTAAACGAATTTTATATCCAGTGATAAGTTACTTCTCAAGGCTAGGTGCGTAGGACTGGTTCTGCAAATGACATCACGGCTTAGGCAACCATTCTATAGACGAAAAAATGCTGTACAATAGGGAGTACTAATACTGATTTAAAAGTATATTTGAGTTATTCAACACATCAGCATTTCCAAAACTAAGCATTTCCGACGGCTGTAACCTATAAATTTGTAAACTAAACATAATGGTCGACGAAGTTCACTAAAATTTAACGTTTCGGAATGTCATTCCTCATCTTCAGAAGGAAAAATATTGAATGGAAAAATCTAACAGGGAATAATTTATGTCTGGTACACAGAGCCGGATACTATATGCAGGGGCGCAAAAACAAAGTTTACCCCAGTGCCGAAGAAATAAAGTTATCGCATAATTCGCCACTAATTTTATTTTCGCATTCCTCGCCATATGTGAGGAGAGATGAGGGTGGTATGACGTGTGTTGCTTCATACAGCGCCGCACACAAATCCCCGCTACACAATCAGTCTGTGATGTATCAGAGCTCGAGCAGAGTACATGTATGTTGCTCTGGTCCAAGGGCCTCTACTTCCCTACTTTTTCACTCATTTTGGCACCATGCGAAAAACCACCACGACATCACAATGGGTCGGAAGAAGCTTACCATTGAAGACAAGGCTCGGGCTGTCACCCTAATGGAGCTGGGAATGCCGGTGAACTGCATCACTGTCGAACTGAATGTCCGCCGAGTGTCCCTCTGCCGCACTCCCTGCCGGGACCATACCGCCACGCAAAGTGGGATGTGGCTGCAAGGAATGGCAACAGCAAGGACTCACAAGATATTGTGAAACCAACGTACCCCATCTTATTCCTGCTGCAAATGTAAAACTCAAGTTGAAATGCAGCGTATAAAATGCAATTAAGATAATTTGCAAACGTTGTAAGCCTGCTGCAAAAAACACTTGGAGATATGCCTTCGAGTTCTGTTAAAACATCATAGATGCACGCGACACGGGATTACGTCAAGTTTTTAGCCGGAAGTTGAGATGCTTTATAATAAAATTGATGTAATAGCACCGTTTGCTGAGTATTTTTTTCTTTAAATAGCTGATACATCAATCAATTGTTATACTGTACAGTGTACGGTATAATTAAGCCATGATCTAGCTCGAGCGAAAACGACTCAAACGGCAACTTATAGAAACATTCGAGTATTTCAATGGTTTCAACGACATACCAACGACGGGACTTTTTGAGACATATGTTAACGAGCGCCTGAAAAACAACGGTCAAAAACTCAAGCAAAAAGCTCGACGAACTACCTTAAGCGAGCAATTCTTTTCGTATTTCATAGTGAACATCTGGAATAGACTCCCCTCCGACGCTGTCGGTGCAGAGACAGTCAGCGGGTTTAAAAATCATCTTGACGAACATTGGGAGAGACACCCGCCCCAGCTAAGAACACCACCTCCCGGAGTTACAAACTCTTAACGGCCAAAGCTACGGATGCCACATTAAGCAGAGTACTGGGATTCATAACCAGAAATTTTGAATACAAGTCCAAGGACATCATCATTCCCTAGTACAAGGCGTTAGTGCAGCCACACTTAGAATTTGCTGTTCGATTTTGGTCGCCACATCTGTGTAAAGATATCGATAACATGGAAAGAGCCCAATGCAGAGCAATGAAATTGACACCTCAGCTAAAAAACAAGCCATATGAATGTCGCCTAAAAGAAAATTGGGTCTGATCGAGCACTCTCGAGCAAAGACTACTCAGGGGGGGGGGGCAACTAATAGAGACATTCAAGTACATGAATGGCTTCAACGACGTACCTACAACAGGACTCTTTGAAAGAGACCTTAATAATCGCTTGCGAAACAACGGTAAACTAGAGCACTCTGAGAGCGCATACCTCCGCCAAGTGGGGCAATGATAGCAAAAAATTCAAGTTGACTCTGAAACCATAATTTTCTTTGTATGAACTCCAAAATCTAATCATTTGTGCCTTTTGATAGTAATAATAGCTTGTGCAATTTTCTTGAAGATCCATTCATAACATTTTGAGTTATACTGTTAACAAATGCAATGACAAACATGAGTCAAACATGCAACCGAACGAACCGATCTGCACCAAAATTTAATCATTTATGTCTTCTAACATTACTGACAACTCCTATAAATTTCATAAAGATCCATTCATTATTTTTTAAGTTATTGTGCTAACAAGCATAAAATTAAAAACAGTGACAAACGAACGAACAGATCATTACCAAAATTTGGTCATTTACTCTTTCTTATGTATCTAACAACTCATGTTAATTTCATAAAAATCCATTCACAACTTTTTGAGTTATCACATAGAGAAAAATGAGGCAGACAAACAAACAAACAAACAAACAAACGGATGGACATATCTTCACCCAAAGTTAATCATCTGTTCCTCCTAACAAATCTAACAATCCCTGTAAAATTCATCCAAATCGGTTCATAACTTTTTGAGTTAACTTGGTGACAGACAGACAGACAGACAAACGGACAGACAGACAAACACGACGAAAACATAACCTCCTTGGCGGAGGTAAAAATTCAAGCATTAAGCTCGAAGAACAACCTTAAGTCAGCAGTTCTTTCCGTATTTCACAGTCAGCATTTGGAATAGACTCCCTTCCGACGTTGTTAGTGCGGAATTAGTCAACGCGTTTAAAAATCGTCTTGACCTACATGTATATTGGGAGAGACATCTCCCACAGCTAAGAATTCCTCCTCCAGGAGTCGCACACTCTTGACGGCCAAAGCTTCCGAGGCTACCTTAATACGTCTTCTTCTCTCTTCCGATCCAACTACACAGTCTGACATCTTTAACTCCGCATATTAGCGGCTACTGATCGTGCTTTCGTGCATTCATGATCGTCTCTTTCGTACAGATTCTTCTCTCTCCTCTTTTTTTTTCTTCTCCTTTCCCCAGTTCTTTATATCGTACTAATAAAACAGCAATAGCTCATAGAAGGCCGATGCGTAAGTTTCGGTGTCTCTTTGAGAATGGGTCTGTTGGTTCGTCTATTGCCGCCTATCTAATATAATCCACTCATAATTTTCACTCTTCCAGCCCAACTAACTTAGCGTCTCTAAGCTCCGTAGATCAGAGGAGTGTCGTAATCTCGCCAAAACCGGGCCACCGCAACCTGGAAAAAAGGTTACCGTAACCCGAAAAGTGGTTGTGAGCTGAGTAAGCTGAGTAAGCTCAAATTGAAATTTGGCCAATGTAAGTTCCAAGTAACTGATCTGATTTACTTATTCTGGTGTACGGAGTTTATTTGTTGCGTATCTGAACGAATTTAGCGCTCCTTTTATTCAAAATAGGTGTTTGTGCTCGGTAACCTACATCACCGTAACCCGTGTCGCAATCGCCATTTGCGCTATCTGACTGCGACACGAGTCGTGCCTGGCGTCGGTGTAGCCAGGGGAGCAGCTAGGGTACCTGGCGCCCGGGAATAAAGCCAATTCGAGCGCCCCGCTATGAACAGTGAGAACACAGGGAGAAGGGGAGTTTTTGACATGTCTCACTGAATCATAATCCAGAATTAAAGTATTAATAACTGTTTGTGGCATAGTAAAAGTATCAATTAAAATTAAAAGGCAAAACAAATAAACAACTCTGCATGCTTACCTTCAATGCTTGTATAAGATGGGGTCTCTCGTTGGGTTCGAAAACGTTTCTCGAACCTTGAGGAACGCGCTCACTATTTTACTTTTCAAAACGTCCGGAAAGAAGCACAACAAAAATCGCCTAGACATACACTGGAAGAGATATCCTCCACAGCTAAGAACTCCTCATCCACGAGTCACAAGCGCTTAACGGACAAAGCTTCCCAGGCCATTTTAAGCTGACTTTTTCTCACTTCCGTTCCATCTATATATTTAAGCTCCGCATATCAGCGGCGATCGATCATGCTTGCGGGCATTCATGACAGTCTCTTTGGCGGAGATTCTTTTCCCCCCTCTTTTTTATTCTCTTTCTTTTTTTCTCTTTCGTCGTCCATTGTTTCTCCTCTCGTTTCCCCAGTCCTCTACATCCTTCTAACATAATGGCAATAGCTCATATAGGGCCGGGGTGTTAGTCCCGGTGTCTCTTTGGGAATGGGCCTCTTGGTTCGTCTACTGCCGCCTATCTAATCTAATCTAATCTATATTAGCGAAGTCGATTTGTTTTCTCAGCACGATGTAGTTTTCGTTTAAAATATACCGTACTGAAATGTCATAAAATTAATGCTTTTAAAGACTCGTCATCTCATTCTAATTCAAGATTCTGGTCTCGGTCCCGTCTAAAAAATTCGCTTATTGTTATACAAAAGTAACGCTGACGTCAAATTGACCGCACCCTTCTCCCCCAACTACAAAACTCACGTGCACTGGTTCCTGCTGCATATAAATGTCCGCTACACCCAGAGGCGTTTGGTACTAGCAGCTGTCGGCCAGATTAACAAAGCTAAGGCGTAAAAGACGGAGGCCCCAATAATTGTGACTTTGACCATCTCCATTTCTCGATAGGTCATTGCCCTCGTAGTGGACGGTGTAAGAAATGCTGATGCTGCAAACCCGATAAGCAAAGAATTAGTTTCCTTGGTAAAAAAAAAACAGGCACCAAATCTGATAAAGCGTCAAGTCAACTTGACAACACACCCCAGCTGCAGTTGCAGTCGATTGCGGATGATGAAAGCTATTAATTGGGGACGAAAACAGTTTTGCGAGAATTGCGACATACGGTCTATCCTCATTTTTAGTTAGGGTCAAAACAGTAAGCCCGTAATTGCGTGTAAATGCCAAATATTGCAAGAATACCCTGTCTGGTACAAAGGCAACCCTTGCTACTATAGTGCAACTCCTCAAACAGCGAGTCCCAAAACAGAGAATATCCTGAGAAGGAGACCCCGAAACAAGAAAGAATCAAGAAACATGTATACAGCGCCATCTAGCGAGAATTGTAACGATAGTCGACGTCATTTCGAGTGACCAGCGAAAGGATGTAGTTAAACTTAATCGGTACAACATTAAACTGTATAACTTCACGACTTCCTATAGTACCTATTAGGCACCTAATGAAAAGGTTTCACAAAGGCAACGGAAATAAGTATGCTGGAGAACTTATCATTGTGAAACATTGACACTGCCCGAAACTGAGACGGGATAGCGGTCGATATTTCTAAAAATTTCATAGAAGCGCCTGTGAGCGCAACGCTCTAACATACTGTCACTGCGTTTGCCGAGTGGCAGTATATGTACCTCTACAAAATTCTACTATTGGCGAACCCCATCACGCCCTCGCGCTTCTACGCTAGCGCCGATAGATTTGTAATGGGATTCCTTAATAATTTTTGATTGTGCTCCTTATAATATGAATGCGCTTACGATAAAACTAGTGGTAAAGAGCTGAAAACACTTTTATAACGGGGTAAAAAATGTGTTCATTACCGTATGCAATGCTAAACAGTAAACAAGAAAGCTAAGATCTTGGGAATTCACCCAATGAGTGGCAACCCTGTCCAATTGGTTACCTAATGCGCATCTCTTAGGTGCACCTTGTCAAAAAACTCTTGCCCTCAAAAAAGTTCTAGTACACCCGGGGCGTAATTTTTTTCTGAACCTTTCAGCAAGTACAGTCTCAAGGTAGCCAATGGCGTGGCAGGTCACAGGCCACAGTGGGAGGGGCGAAGGGTGATGGTCAGTGATGGTGTTGCACTCGGATGCGTACTTTGAAAAAACTATGTTTAATTGACTATTTACGTGCCGTGAAGTTTATTCTCATGAATAATAAGAATCTATTAAGGTGTGTGATGTACTTGAACATCGTTTAGATGTGAGCAGCATGTGAAAATTGCTCGTGTGTTAGCAGTTTATATTGAGTCTCTGAGTATTTTACGTACATGTTACAGGGAGTAAATCTCGCCAAGCATTGCGCGCAATGCCTAACCAATAAGTGAATTGAATCACTCATACATTAAATGGATAGGTTTGTTTTAAGCTATGTCCGACTAGGCCAGGTTCTACTAGTTCAATGGGGAGTAATGTTAAAGAGATGCGTGCATAACTATGAAAGTTTACAGCATTTACTTTCTGATGTTTTACATAGGTTATGTTCTCAGTTTTGTATTCTCTAACTTGACATAACTCAGCCTAGCCGTACCTAATCTAACCTAGGCTAACGCAATCCTTGCTGATCCCTAATTACCATGGCATAACCTACCCTATCGAACGTAAACATATCTCACCTAAATTAAATTTTTTCTGAAACGGCTGATTCATCTCACTTATTGCCGCAGCAGTACGCTGGGTTCGGCTTGTTCGTTGTAACATGTGCCGCCATAGCTATTGGATGAAATTGTATGTAATAGTATTTAGGCAATCAGGTGAAATGGTATTAAACCATGCAGATCTTTCCTCGGGAAGCTATAATTGCATTTCCCATTTACCATACTTTAATTGAACAAGCTGTAATATTAGTAGAAACATAATTATATTTTATTTTGCTTCTCGTGCGAGCGTGATTGCACTATTGCAGAGCCAGTCCAGTTAACTCGTTTGGTATGTGATGGCACTGAGCCATGTAGATTAGGTTATGAATTAATAGCTGTAATATTGCAAAGAAATTAATGTACACAAAATTTTTTGTGTATGCTGTAATATAATAATCAAAGAACACCTGCCGCCTGTGGAGAAATAAATGTTAAATAAATAAATAAAATAAGCATACACACACATTGTACGTAGACATTGGTCAGCTGAAACAGGAAATTGGTGGCACATTACGCTTACGACGAATTAGGCTTAAAACAAATGTTAAGGCTCTGTACGGTCAAATCAATCAAAAAAAGCGTTCTGTATGTTCTCATACCCTTGACGATTGACGATGCATTTACATTGTACCCACACTATTCTGATGTACTATATAAAGAAATGAATGGTTTCGGTGCATGATGAGCGCCTTGCAACTTAAAGCGACTTCGATTATTGCATCAGCTCAATGTGCTTAGCTTAAATCAAGCGGGACTTATGGCGTGTTCGATTTGGTACCTAGAAGTTAAGCTAAGCCAAGCCCACTTGTTAACTTGTCCGGTACTGATGACAGAAACTTTATCTTCGTAGTGTTGAATCGTGTTTTAGGTGTTAGAAGCGACCAGCTCAAGCTGCGATGAAATCTCAATTATACAAGGTAATATTGAATTTTTAGAAGCCTCGCACGTGATAAATATTGACTCATCGAATGAAACGTGAATAAACAGGACGAATGTGAGATACCTGCCGGCAGTTTCGGATAAGTTAAGTCAAGTAAGTTCTGGTTTCTGACTGATGTCCCGGACTTGATGACAGTGATAGTTGGCTCCCCTATTGGCTCTTCAGACCACTCACATCTTGTTGTGTCCTTGGATCTCAATCAGGTTGTTCCTGTGGTAGACACCAGGCGAGTGGTATTTGTTAAGAGCAGGGCTAAATGAGTGGCTATTACTCGGGCAGTAAGAACGTTAACTTGGCGCCGGATTATTCACAGTGAGGATCCTGTCTCTGAGCTTAACGATTTGACTGTGTCCATTTTGGAGAGGTTTGTCCCGAAGAGGACTATTCTTGT
>LQNS02013401.1:60860-83631 GCA_001587735.2 Parhyale hawaiensis | reverse complement strand
CGTAGAATTTTGCTAGCACTCTTAGTGCCCACCCCCACATAGAAATTTTTCAGATCCCAACCCGTTCATTCATAAGAGCCCAGGGGCAAAAAAAAAATATTGAAAAGACCTTGCCCAGCTGCGCAGGACTGCTGACATTCGCGTATCATTGGACCCATGGAATATGTATACAAGCTAGCAGCACCTATGAAACTTAATTTCAGGGTCTGGCTTAAGGCGCTTCATATAGATCAGTGAAACCTTCCCATTGTACCATGGCAATTTCCCATCAACATCACAAATAACACCGAGATCGATGAATGATATCTTATACGACCAGCCTTTTTGCTGATAATTATTACTGAAGCTGCCCTAGTTTAGGTGGACCCGTGGGATATATTTATAAGTTATTCTGTTTAACTGGACCCGTGAAATTCCTTGGCAGTAAACCACGATACAGGTTCCCAAAGCTTTATTCTTAAAAATTTCGGGCGTATAGACAATTAAAAAGACCTGGACTGTGGCCGAGAGATTAGTCACCAGCCGTATCACAGATACTCCAGCTTCCCGAACTCAATAAAGCTCGAATTTTCTTGTATCTATTTGTGATGAAGAGCGTGACACAAAAGGTAAGTACGTAGGTACTAGCGTGTTAATATATAGATTTCATATCACAGGAAAGCGCCACGCATAGGCTGTTCAGTTCTGCTGGAGCTTATCTTCGTCCTCTTCCTGTAGTGCCAAGTTATCTACATCTAAAACAGGTGAGTTTCAACCTTTGGTGTGGGTGTGTTATTTTATTTAGAAAGATTTATCTGCATCATTGATGAGTTTTTTTTTTTTTTTATTAGGTACCTAATATGGTTAGATAGGGCTAGCCAGTTTTTTGTTTAGCTGCATGTAATTAATTTTCTGCATCTGGAGACACCTTTGGTCACCATTCTTATTTTTGTACCACAGAAGAAGAGTAGCCGAGCTATGTATGATTTATAAGATGTACAATAATGAGATGTATTGGTTGTATTCTCTCCCTGCCCTGAAGGTTTTTGGGAGAAAACACTCGTGCTGCGTGCGGAGCGCACTCTTTCCGTTTGGAGGGTTGTCGGATGTCGAACTAACCAGTTCGATCGGTGCTTCGTGCCTGGGTCGGCTAAGGTTTGGAATTTTTTGCCGGCATCGACTTTTTTCGTATTGGCCTGCAGGCGTTTAAGTCAGCTGTTGATGTTTTTTTTTTGCTGGATTTCCTTTAGCAGCGTTTTGGGCTTCCCGGTGTTGCAAGATGCTTCATTTGGGTTGTATTACTTGTCCGTGGGAGCTGAAGTGTGGAGTTTTAATGATAATAGTATTTCTGTCACTACCTATGGTGCAATAGTGTAACTGAATGCATCTACAACAGGAATTGTCCTTTTTTTACCGAGCCTATGTGAATTTTTTACCCACTGAAATGCTTTTGAAGAGTGTGCATTAGGCTTGTGTAGGCTATAGCTATAACCAGAGTTACGGAGTTGCATCGTCCAAGGTCCGTCTCAGACTTTTGGCCTTCCAGAATTTCCAACTCCAGGTTCTCCAGAGTTTCTGATTCCGGGTCCTCAAGATTTTCCGACTCAGACTCCTTGATCCAACTAGTATTTAGTTAATGTAAATATTAAACATGTCCTAATTATTTTACCAATATGTAGGCTATACACACATATTGAGCTAAAGATAGTGGTTAGTAATTTTTATACATTCACTAGGATATTTTGAATGCATCATCAGCACCATTCAGAACAGTTTAAAAATGGGATTCCGAATTCAGAGTTCAGATGAAAATACGGATTTTGTATCCGACTCCTAGAGCAAGTGAGATTCTGACTCGGACTCCTAGAGCTAGTGAGATTCCGACTCAGTCTCCTTCAAATCATCCAACTGCGGCCGACTTCCAATACTGACTACACAACCCTGGCTCTAACTCGGTTATTTCTTGATGATATCTTCCAAAAAAAAACTATAATGCTAGATTTCCCATTTCATATTTTGTTTGATCACTAACTAAAATAGGAGGCTAGTAAGGACCCTTCAATGGAGCGGTTTATAAGTTCTGAATGGAACGGATTGCTGATCCCTCCTGTCAACCTTGCGGACTGGACGAACAGTCTGCTCGTCTCTTTTCTCGTGCTCTAGTGGCCCCACTGATCTTTCGGTGAGCAGTCTGTGGCTGGACCCGTTTGGGCCTGCGAGTTTCCTCGCTTCTCTTCCTGTCTTTGACTTTCTCCCTCCTCTGCCTAGGCCCCTTCCGGAGCCTCCTCCTCAAGCTCTGGCAATGGTGGACCCTGACGATGGCAACCAACAACACAACTAAAATATAGGAAAAAAGAGGATTTGGTTGTGATAAAAACTATGAGGGCAGAAATGAAAAATCTGGCTCTGTAGTTTTGTTAGGAATGTTTTAAGGGTTCCAAAACTCATTATTTTTATTCTAGCATGACAACTCATTGAGTTCTATCCTTTTGAAATTGAAAAAAATACATAGGTACCTCTATATAGGCATATATCTATAGCTATATATTTCCCATTATCTCAAAAAACTGAAGCCTAAGAAAAAAAAACTGTATGAACAAAATGTTTTTTTTTTCAAAAGTATGTAGGTATGAGCAGTCTGTCCACAATCGAGAATATTGCCCCCCCATGCCTCCTCTTAGCTACCTGGTCCAAAAATTCTACCCTACTCTTTTATAATAACTTCAATTTTACGTCCCAAATATCGCTGTTGATGCAAAATATCATAAATGTACAAAACTACTTGCATCTTCAACTTAATGTGTGTGTAGTCTTATATATACATATATATATATATATGAGTAAAAATTATTTTGAAATGTTTTATGCCGATATTAAATACTAGTTGAACCTAAGAGTCGGCAGTCAAAAGTCGGAGTCAGAAAATCTTTACGCTGAATTGGGTTCAGAAATTCTGGTGAGCCAGGAGTTGGAGTCGGACCTTGAACCATCCGACTCTTCAACTCTGGCACTACTGCTGTCAGGGTTGCGGAGTCGGATCACTCGGATGGCTCAAGGTCCGACTCCAAGCTCTCCAGAATTTCCGACTCCCAACTCTGACTCCGGGTCCTTGAGATTTTTCGACTCCAACTCCTTGAACCAACTAGTAGTTAATGTAAATATTAGCTAAATAGCTATGTCCTAATTCTGTTTGTCAATATATATATACCTAGGTATTAAATATTAAGCTAAAGCTATAGTATTTTTGTACATTTACAATTATATTTTTGCATCATTAGTACCTTTTAGGGTATTGAATTTTTAGACAATTATTTATAAATCATTTATAATTATAATGCAGAAATTATCTTTTTTGTTTGGAGAAAATTTCCAATCTGATAATTGCATATCATGGTTCAGAAATCAAGCTATCAAATTGTGTCAAGTAATTAAACACTGGTGCATTGTAGCTATAATAGTTTTTGAGAAATTTTTAACGATTTTAGCTACAAGTTCCCAAAAAATAACCTATAACATATTTAACTTCTTATAACTCCACAAAAATGAAATCTAGACCTAAAGTCGCTAAGAAAATTTAAAGTTCCCCGCAACCCTGATTGCGGGGATTGTTGTTTGATTGTTTATTGTTTCAAAGATAAAGTTACACAATAGATAGCTACTAGTTACTGAACTCTATTATGTAATGCATACCAAATTTTCTGCCAATTCTATGGACAAATGCACTGCCAATTCCATGGACAAATGCACTGCCAATTCCATGGACAAATGCACTGCCAATTCCATGGACAAATGCACTGCCAATTCCATGGACAAATGCATGCGCCACTCCTGAAACTGATTCCCCTGCCCTCTTCATTCAGACTTTTACTATAAATAGCTTGAGTTTAGAAAATATTAGTAGAAGTTTGATCATTAATTGGAGTGAGGTATGGCGCTTTCTCTTATTTTCTTTTTTCATTTAGCTATCAGATTTGTGTCTGCTGTCTTTATTTCTCCTAATAGCTACACTATCCTGTAAAGCTGTCTTGTAAAGTGCAGGAACTGCTTATAAAGGAACACTATGAGGCACGTTTGGTTACTTTCACTATAGCTAGTTTGTTTTAGTGACTAAATAATTTGGTGTGGCATACAAAAACAAAATGAAACAAGTAACTGTTACTAAAGTTTTGAATTGTAACTGTTACTAAATAGTTTACTAAAAGTTTTTTAAAGCTACTATATAGTGGTTATTACCAGGTAAATCTTGGTTATATTAATGAAAATAAGGTGAATGTAAACAAAGCACAGCTCTATAGTTACGTTAACTAAACTTTTTAAAGTTCATTACACCAAATTTTTTTGCAATATAACCACATGATTTAACTAAATCAATTAGCTACGTTAACTAGGAATTTAGGTATCTTATAGCCAAACCAATGATTTAGTTAAAATAAACAATTTTAGTCCATAGTAACCAAACGGTTCTCTGTGTGTATTTTTATCTGCCGCATATACGAAGTTTCTTCGTTGACCATTATAAGTTGACAGGGGTACAGGGCCGTCAAAGATGACGACGTAGAATATGTTATGATCCTTCCAATTAATCGTACTCCGGTTACTTATTTACTGATGAAGGCCGCACTGCAACAGCCAACTTTAAGGAACAAAAGAGATACGCGTTTCCGGCTACACTTCTGCTGAACAGAGCAGACCTTGCTTTCCTTCGGTTACCCGCAGAGAAATTTATTCTTTTTAGCCAGCAGTCAAGCAGCACTGAGGGTCTTTGATGGATAAATTCGCCCAATCGCTTGTGCATGGTGCAGTAGAGCTTTGAATTTCATACTACAAGTCTCAGCTCCTTATTTCTAATAATTATACCCTCCACTCCATAATATTTCGTAGTTCGGTTTTAGCTTGCTTGGTCGGTCTCTCAGTGTCAATTTGATAGTCAAAGTGTGAGGAAATTCATTTACTGATGACAGATGGAACCAGAGCACTCTG
This sequence comes from Parhyale hawaiensis, assembly GCA_001587735.2. NCBI lineage: Eukaryota > Metazoa > Arthropoda > Malacostraca > Amphipoda > Hyalidae > Parhyale > Parhyale hawaiensis. Next base: position 78,672 of record LQNS02013401.1, on the reverse strand, counting down.
AGAGCGTGTACACCTCACCTTCCCTCTAGCTATATATAAGCTACCGTGTAACATGAGAGTGTATCATAGTCTGCAGCACACCCCCGAGAGGTAGACATTCTACATCGCTCCCACCATAGACAAAGCCTGAGATAGGTGTGTCACCTAGTCTTTACTTTGCTAAAGAACTGATTGCTGCACATGAACCGAATATTCAGTATACGCCTGAGAGTGGACTCTTGTATTGAATATCCTTTGAGTTAACTAATCGAACAATTGCGGATAAGAGCTCAAGGTGAGCTGAGCACCCAATCTCGCATCAGGATAGAGATCCTCTAACAGAAAATACCACCGTACATCTACAGCTGCCGTCATAGAGGCGATGGCACCACGAATTATTGATATTACGAACTAATAATCGTACTTTAGATACACGCGAAGCACCGACTGTTGAGCGAATAGATTAATCAATTATGTCTCTTAACATCGCTATCAACTCTTATAAATTTCATAAAGATTCATTCAGTATTTTTTGAGTTACTGTGCTAATACGCACAAAATTAAAACAGAGACAAACAAACGAACAAACGGATCATTACAAAAATTTGGCCATTTACTCTGCGTGATATATCTAACAACTCAGGTAAATTTCACAAACTTATTGAGTTATGGCATTGAGAAAAATGAGTCGCAGACAAACAAGCAAAAAAACGGATGGACGGGTTTTAACCAAAAGTTGATCATCTATTCCTCCTAAGATACCCATCAACACTTGTAAATTTAATCAAAATCCGTCCATAAATTTTTAGTTAACTTGATGACAGACAGAATAACAGACAAAGAGACAGACAAACCCGATGAAAAGATAACCTCCTTGGCGGAGGTAATTAGAACGCCTCGTGGCGTAAGACCATCATCCACGGTAGAGAGTAACTTATGGCCAGCTTACCCTGGAGTTTTGGCATTTTGTACATCTCAGTCAGTTCATTTAACTGCCTAAATATGTATCAATATATATATAAATACAAAGCATCGAGCCAAATCGAGTCCTGGCTTGATGCTTTGTATTTATTCTATTAAATCCCAAAGGTGAACGGATGAGCCCCCTGTCTGGATAATCTGGGTGTTGACGGGACGAGAAACTGTAATATATATACATATTTAACTTCATTTGTGTTGCGTTCAGATCTGGTACTATCAAGGTGCTGCTTGAGGGCCTTGATGTTTATGGATGTGTGGACCCAATGGGTATGTTTCCTCTATTTTATAAGAAGCTTGCTGCCGTTCTCGCCCCTAATCTTGGAGTGATCTTCCGGCGTTTGCTACGTCTGAGGAATTTTCCCCATTGTTCCTGTACTGGGAATATAACTCCCATTCTCAAGGGTCCGGTGTCGCCCCATGTCGCCAACTACCGGCCTATTACGCTAACGCCAATTTTGTCGAAGGTGTTCGGGAAATTGGTCGCTGCTAAGCTTGGACATTTTGCTGAGGTTACGGGTTTGCTGTCTGCCGGTCAGTTTGCGTACAGAACTTGTTTAGATTGATGTGACGCACTGTTATCTGTGTCACACCATTTGCAGTCTGCGTTGGATTGTGGGTCTGAGGCACGCCTGGGACAGATGGACTTCACTGCGGCGTTTGACAGGGTAACCACAGGGGTCTATTGGACAAGTTTGAGTCGTTTGATGTGGGTGGTAGGGTTCTTTCAATCATTCATGCTTTTGTTTCTGAGCGAACGTAGAGTGTGTGTGTTGACGGCGTTTTGAGTGCCTCCAGGGCAGCGCAGTCTGGCGTCCCTCAGGGTAGAGTACTTGGCCCGCTACTGTTCGTTCTATGTACTAGTGACATGCTCTCCTCGCTAGAAAATACGATGATAAGCTATGCAGACGATTCCACCTTGATGACAGTTATACTTGTCCCCAGCATGCGTAATGATGTCGCCGAGTCTCTGGATAGGGATCCGTCACACATTAGTGCATGGTGCTCGGCCTGGAGTATGAAACTGAATGCCAGTAAGACCAAGTCTATGATTGTCAGTCGGACTCGGACCTCTTTACCGCAGCATCCACATCTGAAGATAGATGACACTTTGCTTCAGGAGTCTAGCTCCGTAGAGATCCTCGGTCTTGTCTTTGATAAGAAGCTTGCCGCATTCCAGTAAGATTGGGCTCCTGCGTAAGGTGAATTCTGTGTTTGGTGACAGGAAGGTTAGCCGCAGATGCTTTTATGCTTTCTTGCTGCATGTGTTGGAGTATTGCTCACTGGTCTGGGCTTCAGCTGCTGACAGTCACTTGCGTCTGCTGGACCGACTTGTTAGTTCAGTCAGCAGGCTGTGTGCCGAAAATGATCCGGTGAACCAGTCCCAGAGGCGAGAGGTTGTTGGACTCTGTATATTTTATAAGGTGTACAACAATGAAAGACATTGGTTGTATTGATTTTTCCCAGCACTCAAGGTCTCAAGGAGGATTACACGTGCTGCGGTTGACGCGCACGCTTTCGCTTTGTATACTGTTAGATGCAGAACTTGTCAATTCAGTCGGTGCTCTGTGCCCTGGTCTGTTGGGGTTTGGAATTCATCACCGGCATCGGCTTTCGGTCGTGTTGGCCTGCAGGCGTTTATGTCAGCAGTTATTGTTTTTTGCTGGATTTTCTTTAGCAGCGTTTCAGGCTTCGAGGTGTTGCAAACTGCTTCATTTGGGTTGTGCTACCTGTCCGTGGCGTCCCGGGCGTGAAGTTTTAATCTATACTATAATAAGAGAGCTGTCTGTCAGTCCGTCCGTCCGTCTGTCCGAAGCCTTATTTTTCCCCTATCTAATACTGAAGGAAAAAATTCCGAGCTACCCAACTTTTTTGTTACGGAGAGGGTATCTTGGATACGGGGAGGCACTTGGGCGCTTGCCTGCATGCCCGTGTTTGTGAATGTTCATTTTCAACGGTGCTTCGGGTGGTGTCACTGATTTATGCCTCGTCTATATAGACTATCAACCCTTTTGTTAAGCTGAGATATCTAATACTAAGAATGACCGTCGTGTGTTTATAAATATATATATTTAAATGTTTGGTGTCACGCTCTTAACGAAATAGATAGGCGGAAATTAGCCCAGGTTGGAGGCTCTGGCGCTCCTCTCAAGCTCCATTGAAAGTGATAGGCAGAAAAAAGGCCGTGTTGCAGAAGATGGCATACGTATCTTAAGCAGGGACAGATGAAATTCCAACAATGAAGACATCGCAGGCTTAGTCTGATTTGTACGAGTATTAGCTTCTCCTTACATCGAACCTACGGCAAAGTAGAGGGCGACCTTATATCTGAATGCAATTCTTGCATTGTCGAAGTTGAAATCGTAGCACTGAAGATGCCTGAAGCTTCCGTTGGCACTCTCATGCTTCTTGATTCGTAGTTTCTTCCCACAGATGATTTCGTTGCATCAGCTATTCTTCCCACTTTGATGCAATTGTCAACGAAACTGACGAAATATAAGTTTTCACGGGCAGTAGAGAATTATTTCTTCTAGCTTACTGTTTTCCTCTTCATATGTCAAAATTTGAGCACCTCAAATGAAACAGATATTTGAGGTGGGAAGACTGTATCAACGGTGTCTTTGCTACGGAGCGATCACATTGTATATAAGCTGCTATTTTATTTAAATTTGTTGTAGTCAAGGAGCTTGGTTAGAGTCTTTTACTCAAGATGTTACTTCTGCCTGTCTATATAGAAGACCTAAGGATGCCAGCACGATAAAGGATCAATGAACAAAAGAAGCAAATAAGAGAAAAGGAGACTCCGCACCGGCCTAGAGGCATTAGGCAAACGTATAGGTTATTGCGTGAATTCTTCACGCACTGGTCCACTAGTTTTCAAATATATATTTTTATGACTTATTCAATAAAAGGGTTGCGCTCGGTGCATAGAAACCCTTTTGTTGAGCAGAGATGTTTTAAAATATATATTTTTATGACTTATTCATCAAAAGGGTTGCGTTTGGTGCACTAGTAATAATAATAATATGACTCAATTTCCTCTGCCTCTTTTTGGGTGGACAGACAACAAAATTCAACTCCGTTATTGTTGATGACCAGCTAATGCTAATTTTTGGCACTGTTCACATCTAAGTCAATGCAAATGACTCCGTAAAACAAGACCATTGATCAACTCTTTCTGCCTCTTTCTAGGTGGAATTGTAGATTCAACCCCGTCATTTTTGTTGGCCAGCTAACTCAATTTTTTTCTATTTTTCACATCTCAGATAATCCCCCTGACTGCCATAGAAATATATATATTTGCATATAATATTATGACTAAACTCTTTCTGCCTCTTCGGTGGGTGGACCGACAACAAAATTCATCGCCGTACTCTTTGACGGCCTGTAAATTTTAGCTTATTTTTGTATTTGTCACATCTAGATCCACCCTCCAGACACGGTGCAAAAATTATCAACACAAGCTCTACTCTGTCTGCCTCTTTTTGGGTGGACAAGCAAATATATATACATACTTAAATCTCCAACGAAAACATCGCCTCTCTTGTTTCGTTCGTGTGTGATAAATTAGATAGGAGGAAATTCGCACCTCAGATGTTGTCTTGTGTTGACAGAAGCTGACCCTCGCCTGCTGCTGACGGCCCCAGATGCCAGACCTCCGCCACTGTCTCCAGTGCACTGCTGCACAGTGTCTGGCAGCAGCGCAGGAAGCAGATTTCGTTGCTACGATATATTACTCCACGATTGCAGTTCTGTCATTACCTCCACCAAGGAGGTTACGTTTTCATCGAGTTTGTCTGTGTCTATTTGTTTGTCAGCCTATCTGTCACCAAGGTAACTCAAAAACTTATGGAATGAGCTTGGGGAAATTTTCAGGAAATGTTAGGGAAGGTGAAAATGCTTGAAAGGGGATTCATTTGATATTTGAACCATTTCTTAGCCAAGGTAGCTAGGGCGCAAAGACTTTTCTATTAACAAGAATAATAGGCGCAATTGGCTGTAAATCAAGCGATTGTTGTGACTCGAAAGTGACGGTGAAAATATATCTTGCGTTTGTGAAGATTTTCAGGACAGCTGATAGTTCTTGCTTATGAGCGATGAAATACTGATAATATTTAAACACTATCCTTTGGTGAATTAAAAAATTGAAATGAAGTCGACATGAACTAATATAAAAGTTTGACGTTTCGGGAGTATCATCCCATTTTCAAAAACCTAATAAAACCTTCTGAGGATCTATACCTAACAACAAAAATTCTTTATTTAAGAAGACCTAAAACGTGATGGTGTTAAATATATTTTTTTATTCCTAAATAAAAAAAAATTGTTGTTAGGTGTATATCCTTAGAAGGTTTTATTAGTTTTTTGAAAATGGGATGATACTCCCGAAACGTCAAACTTTTATATTAGTTCATGTCGACTTCATTTCAATTTTATATTTAAACACTTTTCATGTTTGCCTTATAGAGGAAAGATAAGCCATAATGCGGACATTTCTGCGATTATTTCTACCCGTGACGAAGACATTTAAACTTAATTAACTGAAGCATGAAGTTTATCAGATGTAAATACGCAAAAAACTCATGGCTCTGAAGCTGCTAATGGTTCTCCGCCTGGCAGCAAAATCAGGATTTAAAAAATTATCTTAAATCAGAATAAACACTTCAGGCGGGGATACGAGTACAGGTGAATGTTCTGATAGGCTTTTTTAGTTTGATATTAAAGAAACACCTGTTGATTATCATGGTTAATTATTAGACACAATTCATTCCCATAGCATACTTCGAGTTTTTGGGCTGTGGTTCAAAAATTCTGGGCTAGACGCCACACTCGTCTGTCCACGAGGCGCTATTGAGCGTCCGAGCTGTCCAGCAAACGGGGGGGGGGGGAGGAGGGTCTGTCACCAAGGACCAATTGGCTTGAGAGGAGAAAGATTTCACACACGGAATACGCACTCCAACCAGACTTTCAGGCGGATTTACAAGAGTCAGAAAAATCAAAGTTTCTATCACATTTCACGGGGATTTCAAACTAGTCATTAGAATAACTACATTAATGTGTCGCGAGCGCTTTATTAAAATTCCGCTACACAGGCATTGCTCCATTTTGGCACTTGTTGGTCCCCAACAGCTTCACGGGGCCCGGGCTCTCTTATGCATAAATCTTTTCCTGAAAGTAGTCGCATACACTGGTTCAATATCACTGCATTGTTTTTTCGGTCTCAGTGGAATAATTCTTGCGTTTGTTGTCAAGTGCTTACAGGCGCTCGTACGCTGCATTTCTATCGCTTCATTCAGCCAAACTCGTCTGCACAGTCTTCTCCAGCCTCGGACGCAGGGTGCATTCCGCTCCTTGGTTTTCCAATGAAGCGAGTTTGTGTGGCGTAGCTGACTGCCCAGAACTAGCCGCTGGAGCAGAGGCTGACCAGACTGGTCCCGTGAACAGCCCCGCCAGCAGATCCTTGACGCAGTTCATTTGTGTCGCATCTCTTGTACGGTCAAGTAGGAGTATAAGAGTCCTTATAACAGGTGCGGCTGAAGTATACTTACGCAGTATTTCTAGGTGAATTTCTTACCTATATTGGCTTCCATTATGAACAGTGACAAAGGTGATCAAAGTCTTCCTTATTTTGCTCTTAGTAAAGCTTTGGTTCAATATAATAGTAGCTAGAGTGCCCCGCTGAGGCGTTTGTGATGACACTTCATTCATTATAATTTTATTTACTTTATTATGTAGGATGCACTATACGAGTGCAAATTTGAATTATGGAACATAGTGCATAAGCATGCAATGCTGAACGACGCCATATTTTTTTGGGGGGGGCGATACGCTGAAAAACATTATTTTTGTAGCAGTTGATGGTGCTTTTTAGTTAATACAGAGCTCTGTCTCCAGGATACGCGATGGTGTCATATAAGGCGGCTTTTTTCCTCAAGCGCAATGCTCCTCTGGTAAAACAAAAACCTAAATAAAAAAAAAAATTGCTGCCAAAAAATCACTGTGTTCCTTACCCGCGTGCTAACCACTGAAGAATATCTTACCATGTGCCTCGATGATTATGATTAGTGTCAGTGTAAAGCGAGGGCAGCTGATGTTTAAATGAAGGAAAACTCAGCACAAATCAAGATGCAAGAGTGTTTAGAAAAGCTGAACATATCTGTATTGAGTGGACTTTGTCGGCAAAAAAAAAAAAGAACTGCATTCTGGTATACATCTGCCACCATCTGCAATCAGGCATATTTTCTGCCAGTCAGTTTTCAGTGAAGCTAGGCAGGATGACCATAGTTTCTAGCCTGGCCTAATTTCAATCCACTTATTTGCTTAAAGCGTGACAAAAAATGAACAGACGAATAAATGAATTAGCAAACAAATAAAATTGAAATAAAAGTCGACACGAACTTATATTAAAATTTGACGTTTCGGGAACCTTCTCCCATTTTCAAAAATCTAATAAAATCTTTTACTGATACCTAACAAAAAATCTTTTATTTAAGAAGACCTAAATTGTGATGGTGTTAGCAGGGTGGGACCTGGAGGGCAAATGATCACGGTGCTCTATAGGGTCCTCATATAAGCGTCGAGCGGCACGGGAAGCGGAGGAAAAACGGGCGAGTACAGTCGGAGGGAAAAGTGTCAGCCATGGCTGTGACGAGTGGTACAGCTGTAGTCATTATAATAGGGCGGGAAAAAAAAAAGAACAAGTACAGTCATGGGGGAAAAGTCTGTCCTGCACAAAGAGAGGACGAACCAAGCTGCGAGCAGGGGCCGGGTGCCAGCTCCCGTACAGTCAGCGGATGTGTAGTTAGTTATTTGGGGATAGTGTGAAGAGGCACAGCTGAGGTCATAATGTTGAGGTTAGGTCTTGTTCTATGGACATAAAGGGACTCTAATGTTGTGAGTTCAATTGGATTAGAGAAGGCAATGATTTAGAAATCATTTCTGCTTATGGGATGGTCACCCAACAACCCTCAAGTGTCCCCAGAGGTGCCGGCTCGGGAATTGCTGCTACCCAACACCCCCTCAAGTGTCCCCCGAGGTGCCGGCTCGGGAACTGCCGCTACCCAACACCCCCTCAAGTGTCCCCCGAGGTGCCGGGGGACATATATATATATATATGATGTCCGCACTGCAACTCAACTGATCCGAAGAGGTCAGCACTTCCGGTTTCACTTTACTGACTTGCACATTTCTTCTCTTCACTGGCATGCAGAGAAAGGATTAACAAGCAGAGAGTCAAGCATCGCTCAAAACACGAAGTGTGCTCCGTATCACTGATACACACGAACAGTCCTTGAGAGGAAATATTTTCGCTCTAAATGGAAGCTGTTTCGCCATTATAGGAAATGTGTATCGAGTTAAGAAGTAATTATTTTTATACTCCTTAGTCTAGTTTTGATACCGGCAGAAGGTAAAATTCGCGGTGGATGAGACTGCTCAGATCGAGTTACTTTAGAGGTCGTCAGTCTTAGGAATAGAAAGACTGGCGCAGCAGGAAGTGCATTCAATGCATAGACTCCGTTAGTTTGGCCACATTTTGTAGCCTGGACTAATTTTCCCCCAAACGTTTAGTTTCCGTTGATTTTTCCCTACGCTGGGACAGAAAAAAATGGACAGATGGACAGTACTTAGCTATGTAGGTGCTCATCGTTCTTTTAATTAATTACGTGCTAGATTTTGTATGACATCCTGTGTGGAGATAAGACATTGAGAAAATCAAAATAGGTATGAACAACAAACGCTGATCCGGTGAACACCTAGTAGATTCCATAGTCCGGAAACTTCAAAACAGCTACAAATGCCATCTGTGCGGAGAAAAGTAATAAACTGGCACCTAAAGCGAAGACAGGTACGATAAACTAAGAAGGAAACAATGTATTCAGTATATACGAGGGGAATTCAAAAAGTTTGCGGAAAATTTCTCTCGCAGCATCATTACGTATCCAAGGACGTCAAGTGCTGTCTGATATGGTAGCTGGCATCCGGATGAGGTGGAGGTCCTCCTTTTTGTTAATATCAAAGTAATGAGAATCATTAGTGTCAAATGGGCCGTCAAAAGAAAGGCCTAAAATTAGTTTCTTTTTCGTTTGAACGCAACGCAATTACCACTGACCCTACAGACAGCAAGTCGCAGGAAAATTTGATAGTAACAAACTTCCACCGACTTCGACACCAAACGCTTCATGGTGATGCTCAAATGAGTAATTGGTTCATTTGCCTATTCAAGTGCAGCAACTTACGTCAGAGTTGGTGGAATGAATCAGCAGAGAAGAGGACCACACTTGGCAGAGCAATACATTTGCACTTACACAATAAAGCTACAATTTATGTTAAATATTACTAGCAATTCCGCGAACTTTTTGAATTCCCCTCGTAGTTACATAAGCTTGGCCAGCAGCCAAAGCTGTTTCTCTGTACAACTCAGCAGTTAGTATTTGTTAGGGAAAAATTGCAGTGAGTGAAACCGACAGAAAGAAACAAACTGCGCCGCACTGCGCCAGTCTCCATTTGCTGTGGAACGTTTTCTGGAGCCTGCGGTGGGGCGTGCGAGGGCCGAAACGTAGCAAAATTGGGGCCGAGCATTAGGGCGCTGGCACACCAGAAGCAGTTGAGCGAGAAGCAGGCAGGCAGGCTGGCAGTGTTTTAGATGCACAAAATGCACAGGAGCGTGTACACCGAACAGCGGCAGCGGCCTGTGCTCCAATACATTCCGTGCTTCTCAAAAATGCCTGCCCGCCAGCTTCGCGCTGAAATGACTTTGGTATGTTTCGGCTCTAACGCTGCCGGCAGTTCTGCGCTGTCTTTAAAACATTGAAATGAACTTTATGGACGAAACCATTTGTAGCTGCAGAACAATAAGTAAAATTAAAAACGAAACTTAGAATATATAAAATATTATTCTTTAGTGTTAAAAAGAACACATGATTTACTCCTATATCTTCAACAATAGAAGTGACTTTGTGAATGCAAGAAATACTAAAGGGGTCCAGCGACTAGCGCCGGCGAGAAGAAATGAAGATGAGGTCACCAGGCTTAACGCTTTATCGTCGAGTACCACCTTTCCTTCTCGTATCAAATGATGTTATAGCTACCGGGCTCCTGATTTTATGCGTCGGTTTAGGGTTAAGGTGCCGGAATAGTACAGTGTCTGGATGAGACTATGTGTTTGGTTAGTTAAGAAGAGGTTGGGCTAGTTAGATTAGGTGCGGGTCTACTTAGGGCAAGTAAGGCAAGATACTGAGCAGTAGCTCACTTCGGCACTATATGCAAGTAGCCTAGAATGCCTCTGCCCTCTGTTCAGATGACTTACAGTGTAAGGCAAGATACCGAGCAGTAGCTCTCTTTGGTAGTCTCGTTATTGGCATGAGGAAATAAGTTCTGTGCGCTGGGTCGGAGCGTCCTGGGGCTTTGAAATTATTGTCCACGATACACCATCGCGGACGGCCAGGATCGATCGCCAAATTTTGTAGGATTTTAAATCGATATCCGTTATACTACGGTCTCGATTGGTGATATTTTCCATAAGTGCAGCTTCCGCAGTGAAGAACTAACTTTCTTATGCAGCGAAATACTAACAGCTTAGCACGGCACCACTCGTAATTGACCTTGAAAACCCGTTTTATCTCTCGGCTGCACATCAGCTAACACCATCACCGCCCTACCCCATGCTGGTTGGCGGACTTTCTCTCTCCGACAGGTCTGACGTCGGTACCTGTGTGGCGGATGGCATATTGGAATGTAAAGCATGGTTAACTAGGGAGTGCTATTATATGACTTTTATGGCAACGGTATATATTATTCACTAGTCATAATACTTGCATAAAAACTAGTGAGTAATTATCGCACGGGCTAAAATTTGTCTTTGTTAGCTCTTTAGATTCACCAACGTCTTTCTTTGTCCAATTAATACGGTGCCTCGTACGTTCAGCTAGTACTTCAAAGGTTAAAGATTAATATCTTCTGCCGCTGGGACTAAGCATTACTTCGCAATAGGCCTCAATGGTTTAATCCTTTCTGAGCTGGGACCTGTCGTAATCATAAGAACTAGCCGGACCCGTGAAAACATTTAAGGTTTAATAACTTTATTTTGAGTGCTTGGAAAATTTCCTGGTACCAGTATGCTTGTTATTATATTTTAATGTAATTAGTTGCGTATTTTATCGTGTTCATAAGTGCAAATCGGTAGTTACCCTCCCAGTAGGCAGTTATATTCCTAGGGGAAGTTAACTTCCCAGGGGTATTTATCCCCTGGGGTAGTTGTTCTTAATTGTTGTTCTCTCATTATTTGTCTTTTCAAGGGTACGTTAACCTCATATGCGGATAGTTGTCCAATGCAGGTATCTGTCCTCTACGGGACGCTTCTACAGTTGGTAAATGTTTCCACTTAATAAAGTTTAACCTGAGGTATAGTGCTTCTAATTAACCCAATGGCCTTTACTCCTGTCGTTCGTTACGTAAAACGTGTACCTTACATTTTGCCTAACGTTTTCTAGTATATTTATTTCACCACTTAAATTAATCACGAACTTATTCCGTCAGGAAAGAATTCGCGCTTGTGTCTTGATAAAGACAGAAACATGACGGTGCTCCTTGCATTGTTTTCCAATGTATTTGAACCTCTTTTCTAAGCTCTCTTTCCCCCAACATCCAGGTAATTGATCCCTTCCTAATCTAACGCATTTCAATTTTTTGTCGGCATATTCGGTTTTCCTCCCAATTTCGGGACCCGGGGATACCGGCCAATAGCCCATCATTATTCTGATTTTTTTAATGCGAAAGTGGACCCCTACGTGAAAAATTCAAGCAATAATCACCTTCATCAACTTTATCACCTGTATCTCCTTTATTGTTCTCGAATCACATAGGAACCACAGTACAATTCGCACATAAAACACAAATCTATATCTAGTGCCACTATGGATAGAGAACAAGCCCAATAAAAGCCGCTAATCGCTTATAGGGTACATGTTGGTTGAATTAAAAAAAAATTGGAAGCACATGGCATCCAGGGTAACTATTTACGATGGATCAAGGCATGGCTTACGGGTCGGCAGCAGCGAGTGAAGCTTGAAGGAGAGTCGAACGACTTTACACACGTTTCCTCAAGGGTTCCACAAGGTAGCGTGATTGGCCCACTTCTACTCTCAATTTACATCAATGATCTCGATCTTAACATCCGCAGTAAAATCAGTAAATTTGCGGATGATACAAAACTATGTCAACTTAAAACGAAAAGAGCCGACCTCCAACGAGACCTTGACCACCTCATGGAATGGAGTGCAACTTGGCAGATAAACTTTAATGTCGACAAATGCTCAGTAATGCACGTAGGGCTTTTGAACTCTTCCAGCCCATTGAAAATGAATGGTATCATTGGTATGGAATTAGCTACTGTCACTCAACAAGTGACTTAGGAATCACGATTACAAACAAACACCAACACTGTCAGCAAGTTGACAAGAGTGTGAAAATGGCAAGCAGAGTACTCGGATTCATCACAAGAAACATCGAATACAACTCCAAGGACATCATCGTTCCCTTGTACAAGGCATTAGTGAGGCCACACTTAGAATTTGCTCTTGAATTCTGGTCGCCACATCTCTGTAAAGATATCGATAACATGGAAAGAGTCCAACGCAGAGCAATGAAACTGATACCTCAGCTGAGCAACAAGTCGTATGAATGTCGCCTGAAAGAACTGGGTCTGATCTCTCTCGAGCAAAGACGACTCAGGGAGCAACTAATAGAAGCATCCAAGTACTTGAATGACTTCAACGACGTATCTATAACGGGACACTTTGAAAGAGACCCCAATGCTCACTTGCGAAACAACGGTTAAAAACTCAAGCAAAAAGCTCGAAGAACAACCTTAAATTAGCAGTTCTTTCCCTATATCATAGTCAGCATTTGGAACAGACTCCCTTCCGACGTTGTTAGTGCAGAGTCGGTCAACTCGTTTAAAAATCGTCTTGACGTACGTTGGGAGAGACATCCTCCACAGATAACTCCTTCTCCACTAGTCGCAAGCACTTTACGGCCAAAGCTTCCCAGGCCATTTTAAGCTGACTTCTTCTCACTTCCTCTCCATCTATATATTTAAGCTCTGCATATCAGCGGCCATCGATCATGCTTGCGGGCATTAATGACCATCGCTTTGGCATAGATTCTTCTCCTCCTTCCTTTCTATTTTTCCCTTCTTTTTCTCCTTCGTCTGCCATTTTTCCCTCTCGTTTCTCCATTCTTCTACATCCTACTGACATAGTGGCAATAGCTCAGAGAGGGCCGGGGTGTAGGTCCCGGTGTCTCTTTGGGAATGGGCCTTTTGGTTCGTCTACTGCTGCCTATATAATCTAATCTTTAAGAATATTGCCTAATACAATAACTCATGAACATGTTCTTAAAATGAAGATGAGACATTGGTTCTATGAGCTCCAAAGAAAGTTCATTATATGCTTTAATACATTGAAATATTGCCGAACGTTTCTCAATTTTAAGTCGTATAACTGGTAAATTAAACCTGTTATTTCTCAGATTGCAATGTAGATCGACTAAAAGCGAAGCAAAGTGAGTTTCAAAAAATCATTCTCTCCCAAGAGAGCTTTTCTTAAAAAGTTCAGTACAAAGTATTTATTAATGTCTATGAATTTGAGTAATTTTAGCTGACTATAAATTGAATTAGTTACCTCTGAGGAACGTTGTTCTCATCTCTTGCAACAGTTAAATAAAATAATACGAAGAGCATCATTCATCAATACATTTATTGGTCTAATAGCATTGTCACTTGCTCCCAAAGATCAATGTGTGAATACATTAGTGAGTGATGTAATGTCAATAGGGCTGGTCTAGTTAAATATCGTGAAACCGAATATATGGCGCCTTTTGCTTTACCTAGCTTCTTACTGAGCTCTAATAAATAAGACGAAAACGTTAGTTTATGATCAATAACAACACCTAGATGTTTCAATGTATGGACCCATTCAATCTTGCTACCATTAAAAAGTACATCAGGCATGTTGAGATTCTTGGAAGGATTACAAGCCATAAGTTTAGTTTTATCAATATTAGGAGTTAGTCTATTTACACTTGACCAAACAGATGTATTTTCTATATGGATTTTCTTTTTTTGCGCCGCTCTTGGAAAAGAACTATCATTCACATAAAAGACAGCATCATCCGCAAATAAAATCACACGGGTATCTTCAATATGTACAATGTCGTTGATAAACACATTAGGTAAAAGAGGTCCTGGTACCGAACCTTGAGGTACCCTGATGTTTATATCATTAATTCTCGATTCAGCCGCACCACAAGTTACAAATTGAATACGGTTCTTAAGGTAGTCCTGTATTAGCCTATTGAAAGATCCACGGACCCCATAATGACCTAACTTTTGTAAGAGAATGTTTCTATCGACAGTATCAAAAGCATTTCTGAAGTCTAAAAATAATCAAATTGAAAATTATTTATTAGAAAATGCAGGTTAGCATTATTGATGAGGCTAAGAATGGCGTGAGTTGTATTCTTCCATTATCGGAAACCATATTGAGCGTTGATAAGGACATTACAAGTTTTTGGAAACTGCGTTAATCTAGAGTGAATAATTTTTTTTTAATTTTATTGAAGATAGAGAGAGTAGAAATGGGTCGATAGTTGAAGGTTTAATTTGAACTTTCAGATTTGTGGATAGGAATGACTCTAACTTTCTCCAGAATATTTGGATAAACTCCAAGGGCGAGGCCCTTATTTAATACTGATACCAAGAAGTGAACAATGGAAGGAAGTATCAAAAGCAAGCAACTAGGCTGAACTTCATTCATATGATAACGTTTGGTTTGCATGAAAGTGACATGTAAAATTATTTCATCTGCAGTAACAGGAATAAAATTCGTATCACTTTCAATTCCAGGTATAGCTATCAAGTATTGTACTCTAGTAATTGCACCAGGTTCCTTGCAATGGATGTAAGATAGTCATTAAAGGGGTTAGCAAATTCCACTCTGTCCAGAATCTCGCCATCAACCGTGATCTCCCGAATCACTGGAGTCACATTACGGCGAAGCAGTTCATTGATAACCCTCCGGATTTTCTTTGGTTTATCCGCTGCATTATTGACTTGCTAAAGGTGATAAACTCTTTTACACATCCTAATACGGGAGTTTACCGCATTACGAAATACTGCGTAAGAATGTTTGAGGATCAAGTTACGCCGGTACATACTGAATAGCTTGTCTTTTTCATGATTAGCACTTTAAGATCTTTCGTTATCTAGCCGGCCACCAAACGCCTTGGTCGCGCACGCATTAGTGGGAACGAAGAGTAATATTTCTCTTAAAGGTTTGTCAGAAACACATCCATCTCTCTAAGCGCTGAAACATCACCGAATTCCATTTCCGCTGCGTATTCACAATACGAACTAAGATAGTTTCAGCAGAGCAAAATTTTCGAAGAGCGTAACACGCGGAGGAAGGAACGAACGAAGGAACAACGCTATTAATAGATACTAATAGTTACGACCGTACTTAATATTCCATGTTTGCATGCAGTGCGGAGTTAGTCAACGCGTTTAAAAATCGTCTTGACATACAGTGGGAGAGACATCCTCCAGAGCTAAGAACTCCTGCTCCAGGAGTCGCCAACTCTTAACGGCCAAAGCTTCCGAGTCCACCTTAATCCGTTTTCTTCTCTCTCCCGCTCCAACTACACAGTTTGATATTTGCAAGCTTCGCATATCAGTGGCTCTTGATCGTGTTTGCGTGCATTCGTGATCGTCTCTTTGGCAGGGATTTTTCCCCCTTTTTTCTCTTTTCTCCAGTCCTCTATATCCAACTAACATAATGCCAATAGCTTATAGAGAGCCGGGTGATAAGTTCCGGTGTCTCTTTGGGAATAGGCCTACTGGTTCCTCTACTGCCGCCTACCAAATCTAATCTATTATTCAGCCTCTGTATATTTCATGGTTAATTCTGATTACTGATTCTGATTACTCGAGAATTAGTCTCACTAAGAATGGCATATTTCTATATATTTTACCCTCGTAAAAGTGCCCAGAATATCGAGTCTTGAGAGAGCTTGTTTTAAATAAATATACGTCAGAAGGGAGCCGATCGAACAGACTCTGTCAGTGAGCGGGCACCGGCTAAACTACCCTCGCAAGGGCAGAGAGGTCAAGTCTGCTCGTAGCGAGTGAGAACCCTAGTTTACTGCGAGAGATTAACACCGATAAATAGACAGAAAGTTGGTGAAGCGTGAAAACGTTTACCCGAGGGAAGAAGGTATTTGCGCATCAAAACTACAAAACGTTCGCTTTTGCATAAATGGGCGTCAGCTACCAAAATTTAGACGGGACAATGAGGGTTCTCGAGGCTGTCGTGGAAGTCCCAGCGAGGGTACGCGTAATGACGTAATCATGACGGTGTTAAATAAGCGTATGTAGAAAGCGACGATTTACGATAGAAAAGTTCGTATTGGTCGATCCAGACGGAGGGTTTGAACCCGACCTGTCGAGGGTTTAGCCCTTCCGATGTTAGATAAAAAGTTTTGAAGTTGGAGGACTGGCATACAAGTCGCCCTCCAGCTTGCTTCTCTAGCCTCTATGTTTGTTATATACTTTGTAGGGTACACTAGCCACGTCATGGCCTCAATTGCATTGACCATTTGTCACCTTCTAGCGAATTTCAGCTAACTGCATCATCTATGTCTCTACATGGGTAAATCAGTTTCCCGAAATACAAAACATAAAAAAATACCTGAATCTCCAATCAAGTGTTGTACATAAATTTCAAGAAACTCCCGTCGCTACCAAATATTTCATTACTAGATTTCTCAAAAAATGTCACCAGCAGCAACTTCAACGCTACAACCTGAGGATATTCGACAGAACAAAAGCAAAGATCTACGGTGACATCCCAAGTACGTATCATCCTAATTTTCCCCTGGCTAATGCTGATTTAACGATTTCTCCATTTTAGGTAAGCTATCCTCGTATGTTTGTCTGCGTATTTTAAAACCCCGGTACATTTTTAAGTTGAAGCCTCCTCTCAATGAAATGCAAAGCGCATACCCGCTACATATCCTCAACCGTAATTTTTTTTCTGTCATTCAGTGTTCCGATATATGCGTATTCCCTGTTATTTTTACTTATAAACTTTGGTCCTTGTTAATAAATTTCTTATATTTTATCTCAACAGTTTTTGCTGATGATGGGTAGGATGCCCGAAACGTTCGATTTTAGTATACGATGACACGTACCGCCTTCCTGGACCTCTCCTTCCTTGTGAACCCGCGATGCAGAAGAGTTTTAGATATAAAAGCAATTGTCCTCACTAATGATGCCCTCGGACCCGTATCATGTATACGAAGGTTGAAAAATGTTCCAAGTCAGACAGTGAATCTTCTACCGGAGACGTGCTGGCAGTAGCAGCCTAAATTTGAACTTGAGCTATTCATTAAGTGATCCCATTCTAGCTCGTATCGAGCACATTTCAGGGATTATTATTATTAAATCACACCAGACTGGCGACGTAGGAACGGAGAAACTCCATCAGGTTAACAAACCCCCATGCAACCAGCCCAGCGGGTGGAGAAAACAAAAGAATAAAAAAAAATCCGAGATCACATAATAGCTCTGTGTACAGATCGTTTAAAGCTGCCAATGCCAGCACCAGCAAAGACAGAGCCATCAAGACCATTCCAAACATCCACACATGATGGAAAAAACGAACGGGAATACAGGCCCGCACGGCATCGTAACGGTTCCAAGGCAAACTCATGAAGAGCACCAGTCCGCCGAGTATACCTCACCCGAACAAATGGATCCGGAAGAAACTCCGACAGTGGATGACTGGGGCAGTTATAGATT
>LQNS02012800.1:76061-86255 GCA_001587735.2 Parhyale hawaiensis | reverse complement strand
ATTATTTATGAAAATAAACTTCACGGCACGTACATAGTCTATTTACATAGTGTTTTCAGAGTATGCATCAGCGTGCAACACCATCACTGAGCATCACCCTTCGCCCCTCCCACTGTGGCCTGTGACCTGCCACGCCTTTGGCTGTCTTGAGACTGTACTTGCTGAAAGGTTCAGGAAAAAAATCGCATCCTGGGGCATGGATTAGCTCTTTAATTCGATTGTATCTGTGATACGGAAGTTGAACTGAGCTGGGCTTCAAGAACAGGCGGTTCTTGGGCAATACAGCGGTTCCATGGGCAATACAACTGGAATACGTAACATTTAACAATTTGACTTTGCTTACAACCTGGGTGTTGAATATTCGTTAGAGAAGCAAAGGATCTGTTGATAATGAACCGAATGGGCACTCATTGATGGGCAGAAGAGTAGGGCCGAATAGCGGGTGGTCTATGCCCAGCTAAATAACACCTGCTTTTATTGCCAAAGCGAAGGCGATCGTGATGGCGACCCAACGGGTCACGGGTCGTCTTGTACACATATATATATATTTTTTAGTTATGCTGCTAACAATCATTTTGACACACATTAGTCGCACTCACGAACAGATCAACCGATAATCACTAAAATTTTATCATTTATGTCCTTTAACATTTTCAGCAACTCCTGTAAATTCCATACATTAGCATGCATAACTTTTTGAGCTATTATGCTAAGAAGCATAAAATGAAAAACGGCGAAAAACATACAAACGAACAAATAGATCATTACAATTTTTTTTTCATTTATGCTTTGTGATATACCTAACAACTCAGACAAATTTCATGAAAATATGTCCATCAATTTTTTGATTTATGTCATTCGGGAATTTCAGGTAGACAGATAAACAATCAAACTGATGAATGGATCTTCACTAGAAGTAGTCATCTGTTCCTCTTTGACATACCTAACAAACCCTTTAAATTTCGTCAAAATCCGTCCATGACTATTTGAGTTTTCTTGATGACAGACTAAGTCACCTGGCGAAAACATTTTCTCATTGGCCGAGGTAATTTTTATAGCTCAAGGCATAATTGCATGAGGGTCTCTCGTGAAAAAAATACGCCAAACTTAGGTATTGGAAGTTCAAATTCATAAACAGTATTGTAACTCTGAAACCTCAGTGTATTAAACAATACCTCTGAAGGCTTAACTATGGCACCTGCTGCTTTCGTTACATTATCTCATTTCCTGTTTATCTCAAACCTTTCAAAGCTTTGTTCATTTTCAAAAGTTTTCATTGATGAATCAGTATTTCTTTAAAAAAAACTAACTCGAGCAATACAAATTCACTTCATCTAATACTAAGAATGACCGTCGTGTGTTTATAAATATATATATTTATATGTTTGGTGTCACGCTCTTAACGAAATAGATTGGAGGAATTTAGCCCAGGTTGGAGGCTCTGGTCGTTCTCTCAAGCTCCATTGAAAGTGATAGGCAGAAAATAGGCCGGGTTGCAGAAGATGGCCAACGTATCTTAAGCAGGGACAGTTGAAATTCCAACAATGAAGACATCGCAGGCTTAGTCTGATTTGTNCTGATTTGTACGAGTATTAGCTTCTCCATACATCGAATCTACGGCAAAGTACAGGGCGACCTTATGTCTGAATACACTTCTTGCATTGCCGAAGTTGAAATCGTAGCACTGAAGATGTCTGAAGCTTCCGTTGGCACTCTCATGCTTCTTGATTCGTCGTTTCTTCGTAACGCACGTTTATATGTAACTTCTTTAACTCTAAGTCGGTACAGAGCTGCTCTACCCAGTTTAGAGGAAGTCACTACTCGGGTGAAAATTTTCGGGCCTACCCGTTTTCAGGGCACGAGTACGAAAAGTTAAATATCTCATAAAACTTGACATCTTCCACATTAAGCTAACGGGAATAATTTATTGATGAATCTTTACAGATATAAACTGAATGAACACAAAAATGGATGTCAATATTTGATCAAGGATTGCAATACGTTATTGCAAGGGATAAAAGAATTGAAAATAAAAATAATTGGTAACTACGCTAAAGGGTTTAGGGATAAAAAAAATTTGAAAACAACATGAAAATAACGTTAAGGCCGTTAGTGTCCATATATACCATGCATTTTTTACATTTCATCGATAGGAAAGAAAAGACTGAAAATATGCACAATTTTTGCACTATGATATAAATTTTTAGATGTTTCGCATTCAAACTTATAGTCATACAATATTATATTGATCGATAATGTTGGGAATTCTAGCCATATTATTAAAATCCATGGCAATTCATTCATATTCTGCCCCATTTAAAGGGAGGAATTCCGCTCATGATCGTACGTACGGAAATCGGTTGATAAGCTACTATAGTTATGCTCTAGCATATGTTCTACCATTTATAGTCTTTAAACATCTTTGTAGAACCTTTACCATATATAGTCGTCAAACATCCATGTACTACCATAGACCTTCGTTTTCTGACCAACCTTAAACAACCAATATCGCCTCCACCAATATCAACCTAAATATACTAAAATCAACGGTATGTAATGGTCGACATATCTACCATATTGTTGCATCATCCATAATCGACTTTAATCTCCCATACACCACTATATTCTACTATGATAACAACAATAATTTCCGACTGGGTATTGGAGTTTCTGCCGTTTTCATTTTATTGGATTTGAATTGAGCTCAATGTAATACATTCAGAGCTACGAAATTAATGCTTTCGTCTGAAGTTCCAAAAACAATGTTGTTTAGTAAGTTTCACTTTACCAGCCCATGTCTATTATCCTGAGGTTTGCAAGACACAGTTATCTAACAAAAACTTGTTTGTCATAAGACAGAAATGAATCCAAAGTATACAATATCTACACAGTTTTAACACTGGCAGAGTTTTACAAGTTTTGAAGATAAGTGAGTGATATACAGGAGTTGAAAACAATAAGTGTGACGTTTTGTCTTATAAATCACAAAACTTTGACCTGTAATAATAAAGGCTGAACAAATGAGAGAGGCAAAGTGCCTGTGCCGTCCGTTCAAATCACTTCTTTGCCATCAGTTTCTCGAGTTGCTAAGGCCGCGTCTACACGATCCATCTTTTCGACGAAGTTTGTAATCGCGGAACGATTTTGATCGACAAACACACGCGGCGAGACTTCGAAGTTTGTGATTTTTGATGGCCAGCAGTGCTGGAAGTTTTTGAGCGCGATCACGATCACAAAAAGTTTTCAAATTATATTTCGCTCTGTAAATAGATGTACCTATTTTAAAAATTAATTATATTATTTAATATTACAGCATCAGTTTTCATTTAAATTTACCCGCATAGCGAGTTTTGTTTATATTTGATTCGAACTTCTGTACAGCGGGTAGTAATAGTCATAACTGTAGAATATTCCTCAAGAGACGTTTGTACCTTCTTGTCTTCACTAGTAAAAGCTACAACGGAGCAAGAGATACGTTTTAGTGGAAGAAACGGATGTTCACAGTGTGAATTGCATTAGAGATTAAAGAAAAATTATAAATAAAAAAAATATTGTGCTATCGTCTGCATTTCTGCATTCGAGGGGATGCCAGTGAGTGAATTTTTAGCTATACTTTACGCCAGAATATATAAAGTTTTACCCGCCAATCAGCATCTACAACTGCAATAAATATCTGGCTGATGATGTGAGGGTGGAATATCGATTAATAGTAATGGAATGCTGCATTCGCGTATAGTGACCTTGAAGTGATCGTGGCTTCTGTTTCTGATGCCGATAGGTGAAGGAGGCGAATTGTTTGCGATTTTAATTGTCGATTCTTGTGTTTGTGATCTATGAAAAGATGGATCGTGTAGACGCGGCATAAAGCACCCATTAAGTTGATCTGAAATATTATGCAGATCAATTTCCTACAATGTCAAAGTAAATTGCATGCTAGTTTTGCATGAGCTTCATGAAATCATGTGTAAGGCGGGAGTATGTGGGCAAGGCCGGACTTATGAGAGGGCATTGAGAGGGGTTGCTCTGGACAACTGTTGAGAGGAGCCCCTATGGAAGATGAGGTACATAAACATGCAATATGTGCGTACTTCATAACTCAACCACAGCTATATGTACCCTGGTGGATCTGGGGTCCCCCAGCTGAACTTGCCCCGAGCCTCCTTTGGTAAAGGAAGCCTCAGCTTAACTTGGAGTAAACCTCTATTGGCTAAGGGGGCCCAGGCTGCTCAAATTTCCCTGGGCCCACCCTAACCTATTAATGACGAGCGGTAACAAAAGTTACCAGTTATTTCTAGTCATATCTATTAAATAAAACTGTGTTTTGAGACAATGCACACGCTATCTTACTTCTACACAACGTAAAAAGATAATAAAATTGTAAAATCTATTTCTAGATTTTTATCGTCATTAATGGGTTAATTAAAGTGAGCCTCCTTTGGTTATGGGGCCTCAGCTTATCTCGCCCTCAGGTCCGGTTTGTTAAGGGACAACTTCACCTCAACTTGCAGCAGTCCTTCCTTAGTATTAACCTGGTCCTGAACATGCTGCAGAACAACCAACAGTGCTCATAAATATCGAGTACAAGATCAAATAAAAAATTATTCACTTGTAATATATATACAGTAGTACGAAATAACGTACAATATGTGATAATAATTATAAACTCGTATTTTTCTTGAATATCTTCGTAAAGATAGGATATGAAATTTCAAGGAAAATGTCAGTATAACGAAATTAAAATTTCAAGTAAGCTTGGATTATTGGGGACCAGGCCCACCCAATAAAATTTTGTTGAAGGGGCCCAGGCCCCCAGCCCCTCCCTATTGCGCCGCCCCTGGATAAAGATACCAGGACAGCCGTTTAGCAATTGCAATGACATTTGGTGCTGATCCAAGTCATACAATTCTTTATCACTGGAACCATCTACAGTTGCACCATGTCATTTGATATTAGCTACTACCTAAGAATACTAGGCCACTTTGTGGTTGCCTGCATTACAGCACTTCATAGTTGCATATGTTGCATCACTTCATGGTTGCCTAAGTTCCATTACTTTCATAGTTGCGTAAGTTGAATTATTCCACGGTTGTTCCCTACACTACATCACGTCATGGTTGTCTGCGTTAAAACACTTCATGTTGTATATGTTACTTGTAGGTACATATCATGATGGTTGTCTACAATACATAATGCAATGGAATACTATGTTTAAACACTTCATGGTTGCCTACATTGAATTATTTAGTGAATGACTATTTTACATCGCTTCATGGTTCTCCCATTGCATATATGATTTAATAGATGACAATGTTGCATCACATCATCGTTGCCGGAGTTGAATTACTCCATGGTGGCCTACATTACATCACTTCACAGCTGCCAACGTTAGATCACATTTCAGCTGTCAATGTAGATCACTTTACAGCTGTCAATGTTAGATCACTCACAGCTGCCAATGTTAGATCGCTCACAGCTGCCAATGTTAGATCACTTCACTGCTGCCAATGTTAGATCAAATTGCAGCTGCCAATGTTAGATCACTTCACAGCTGCCAATATTAGATCACTCACAGCTGCCAATGTTAGATCACTTCACAGCTGCCAATGTTAGATCACTCACAGTTGCCAATGTTAGATCACTTCACAGCTTCCAATGTTAGATCACTTCACAGCTGCCAATGTTAGATCACTCACAGTTGCCAATGTTAGATCACTTCACAGCTGCCAATGTTAGATCACTCACAGCTGCCAATGTTAGATCACTCACAGCTGCCAATGTTAGATCACTCACAGCTGCCAATGTTAGATCACTTCACAGCTAACAATGTTAGATCACTTCACAGCTGCCAATGTTAGATCACTTCACGACGGCAAATGCTACATCATTTCAAAGATTCCAATGCTAGATAACTGTAAGCTCGCCAATGCTAAGTCATCTCACTGTTGAAGATGCTAGATCATTTCACGGCTACCAATGCTGCATCACTTCACGGCTACCAATGCTGCATCACTTCACGGCTACCAATGCTGCATCACTTCACGGCTACCAATGCTGCATCACTTCACGGATACCAATGCTGCATCACTTCACGGCTACCAATATTGCATCACTTCACGGCTACCAATGTTGTATCACATCACTGCTACCAATGTTGTATCACATCACTGCTATCAATCCTGTATCACTTCACGGCCGCCAATGCTGCATCACTTCACGGCTATCAATGTTGCATCACATCACTGCTACCAATGTTGTATCACATCACTGCTACCAATCCTGTATCACTTCACGGCCGCCAATGCTAGTTCACTATATGGCAGCCAGAGCTTCATCACTTAATGTCGGCAAGCGGCTCCAACTCCTCATTCAGCTCTGCTCTCTGTTTCAGCTCGTATACCAAATAAATTTCATAGCGTTTACATCAACTGTTTACTTGGCATTTCATTACAAATCGAGCATACCCCAAATTTGAGAAGCTGCTGCTCCAGAAAGTGAGACTGTTTATTTCACAAACTATTGCGAAATAGTTTTACTCTACGGCAAAATATCAAAGAATGCCATAAACAGTTGCTCCTAGTAATTACAATTCAAGGCTTAATATTTTTCTGAATTTGTTTCTTATAGTAGTTTTAGAAGTATATACAGGTTTGCCAGTCATTACTAAATGCAAAGGAATTAATTCAAATAGGTAAACAAAGTATGAAAAAGTAATGAGAGAACATATAAAAATGCGTCTGCGGGACCGTGCAGGCAGGCCCAATTGCGGGACCGAACTCTGCCTTAGGGGCCAGTGTCCAGTCAACGTATGGTGTGGTCTGTGGTACTGCACAAGTGATTTCCGTTTCTCAAGGCAATAAGTTTGGGGATTAATACTGAACTTTGCCGCCTTCAAAATGGTTTTGGTTTGAGATTAGCATGAAATTTTCAGATTCCTCGTTTTGTTTTCAAATTATAGATTAGTTCTATTTGGGTTAGGAATCGAAAATAAGGAAAGAAAGGATAGAAAAAACCGATACTTACCTCGTTTGAAAGTGGTTCCGTACTAAGGGAACGAGTTTTGCGCGACCGCAAACATAAGTGAAAAGACTTACAAAACTCCCGCTGAAGACAGTATCGAGATATCGAAGAATTTAATTAAATGCCTTCCCACAATTAGGAGCGGCTGAAGAAAAAGATCGATATTCGTAATGAATGCAGTAGAAGATATCGTTCAAGGACTCGCCCTACATAAGTAATAAAGTGAAGGAACGGAACTTTCAGGCACACATCCTTCCCTGCAGGTTAAAGCAAAGAAAACTAGATCGTCTTCTGGAGTAAGACCATCACCTGCGGCGGGAGCATGTTTCATCGCCGTAATATTTGATGGCCAGCTAATTCCAGTTTTTGGCATGGGTCACATCAAGGGCAACCCACTAGATTCCCTGCAGAAAAATTATGAATGTCCCTCAACTCTTACTACTACTTTCTTGGGTGGTCAGACAAAAAAATATATAGATATATACAACTAGAATACAATGAGAGCGCATACCTCCGCCAAGCATGGCATGGTAACGAAAAATCAAAAACTGGCTCTATAACCATGATTTCCCTGAATAAATTCCAAAATATCATAATTTGGGCCTGGTGACAATGTTAACAATTTCTGTAATTTTCTTGAAAACCCGTCCAAAATGTTTTTGAGATTTGGTGCTAACAAACATTTTGACAAGCATTAATCAACCACACAAACGGATCAACCGATCATCGCTTAATTTTAACGAATTATGTCTCTTAATCATTCCTGCAAATTTCATAATGATCCGTTTATAACTTTTTAAGTTATTGTATTAACAAGAATAAAATCGAACACAGTAACAAACAACCGACGAAATTGATCATCGCAAAAATTTGGTCATTTACTCTGCGTCAAATACTTAACAACTGATGCAAGTTTCATATAATCCGCGTATAACTTTTTGAAATGCGTCAACAAGCTAAAAGAGACAAACAAACAAATGGATATCGGTTGGCGCGGATCGTCACCAGAAATTAATTTGCATTTCTTCGCAACATACCTAACAATCCCTACAAATTTCGGCGAAATCTGTCCATAATGTTTTGAGTTATCTTGGTGACAGACAAACACGACGAAAACATAACCTCTTTGGTGGACGTCAATATATACTTTCATTTTCAACGAAAACATCATCACCTCTGTCACTTCATTCGCGGGTGATAAGCAGAACTAGAGCGCCCCCCCCCCACTCGCTTCGTAGTATCACACCGAAGCTGCAGTGAACCGCCTGAGTTTGCACTCCTCATTCTTCAGTTTAGGTTCTCTGACTACCCACACCTATCGTTGCACTCACCAGACGGTCACCAGTTGACGCTCTACTCCCACAGGAATAGACAGAAATACCAAGTTTCTGTAGCCGGCGCAGTTAGGCCTGATAAGGTTGGTGTAGGTTGATCAAGTTAATCGGCAGTTAACAAAGCCTACCGTTATAGATAATAACGAAAGGAAAGCTACAATAAGATTAAAGCCAATTATGAGCAGGCTTTTCCTTAGTTAATGAACCTGTTTATACCTAATGCCTGAGCTAATAAGAATTGGCTTAGGAGATTATATCAGAACAGAACATCGAGACCCAGCGATAATTTGATTCAGAACTGACGCTGATCGGAGCCATAGGAACTGCTTGAGAGCGCAATAAGAACTTGAGCCGATGGGAGCGCAAGCAGCGGGACCGTGTGGGGACCCTGCGGCCCTGACGCAATACGGAGAGCAGCGGGACCCTGTGGGGACCCTGCGGCCCTGACGCAATACGGAGAGCAGCGGGACCGTGTGGGGACCCTGCGGCCCTGACGCAATACGGAGAGCAGCGGGACCGTGTGGTGACCCTGCGGCCCTGACGCAATACGGAGAGCAGCGGGACCGTGTGGGGACCCTGCGGCCCTGACGCAATACGGAGAGCAGCGGGACCGTATGGGGACCCAGCGGTCCTGACGCAATACGGAGAGCAGCGGGACCGTGTGGGGACCCAGCGTTCCTGACGCAAGTGCAGCTACAGTACACGGACTGGGCAGGGCTCAGTGCCTCACAGCTGGACGTGTAGCGCTACAGTCAGTAGAGGGGGCAGTGATGCCTCCCTGCCCCCACGGGCAGAAATCGGCCGTTCAGACCTGCGAGGAAATGTGCCGTGGCCGATGAACCGCCGCCTCAGCGAACATTCCTCAGTTTGTCTTCCCTCGAACAGCGAAAACAGTTTTAAATTCCAACGATCAAATTATGCCAATGGCGTGTGATGATTTAATATATCGCCATTTCTATGGTCCTCAATTGTCTGTGTTCTACTTGGCGCCAATTCTAAGGACTTGCAACAATTACTTGAGAAGTCACGACCCAGTTTGTAGACTGGCTTATGCCCGTCGCTGCGACTCCTCCACCCGCCATAATAATCCGCCTCCGACTCCCCCGCTGGTCGCCAGCTGCGGACCAGCAGCAGGGCACCGGGGCTGTGCACACGTGGGGTGGCGTGCCGACCGCCACTTGGACCTCGCCTGGCAACGTTCACACTAAGGTCTGCAGCAACAGGCAGCGGAGCTGGGGCTCCTGCAGATGACCGCAGCAGCAGCTCGCTGAGCGGATGGGCGGCTTGATGCAGCCAGCGGGTCCCGGTGCGGGGCCGGCTGCCGCTCTGCCCTCTGGTCGACTGCTGGCGAGGCTGTAAACTGGGACCATAGGTGGGAGGGGGAGCTCTCCTGCCTGCCAGACTGATTGATAACTTATTCCTCCGGGGGGTGAAGGTATTCTTGTATTATTTAAATACAAGCACAGCTGCTACAATGCCAATAGCATAAAACAAAGAGGGGGGGGGGGGTGGCAGGTACTACATTCAGAGTTACATGAGGCAGTACAGCGGAACTCCTTCAGTGCAGAGAGACTGTCAACTGTCTTGTGTGGGCAGAGCTCACAGTTCGGGAGAGGTGCCCAGCATACAGTGCGACCGGGGACAGTAGCCCAACTGTTAATTTGTTTTAAATATTTTGTTCAAATAAATAATTCTGTTAAATTTGAATAATACGTAAATACAGCAAATGGTAATTTATAATATTCTAACTTAGAAGTTTGCATTCAAAACAGTAACAAAATCCCATTCTTCTCATACTGTAACTCGATAGCACGATATTTTTCTCACTAGTTAAAAAAAATCA
>LQNS02012228.1:304305-319333 GCA_001587735.2 Parhyale hawaiensis | reverse complement strand
ATTTCTGCCAGTAAAAGGTCTGATTCAACTTGAAAATGAAGCAAACATTCACTGTTGTTCCCGGCAATAAGTATTCATACCACAAAATTGGGTAAAAGTGTCTCCATGGGGCTAAAGTGTCCATTTTCTTGGAAGCACATTTTTTTCTCAACAAAAATTTCTATCGTTCAATGAGAAACCTACATGCGCATCTAAATCTACACAATCTATACCATCAATACAAATATGTTTCACATTTCTAGGTATTTTATAGCCAATGATAGTTTTCATTCCTTTCTCTCACATTTGAAACTACCTTCAAGTGCTAAGGTCAATGATATTCAAACTACCGCACTTTGTGTAGCTCAATATGCTACTAGCAAAACATTCTGCTATCCTTTAACTATGTATTCAGAAAATCATTTTGACCCCAAGGCAAATTAGTTCCAAATATACACATGTTATTCTCAATGAGGCAGAAGTGTCCACATTTCTGGGGCAAAAGTGACCAACATATGTATGGTCAGAAACCAACACAAATATTAGTTTTTTTAGATATTTTTCATTTTCTCCTAGCTAGTTTAAATATAAGTAGCTGAAAAACACTATTGCACCTATAGAAATTTTAAAAATAACGACAAATTTGAAAAAAGGGAAACATGAACTTGCCGTTTTATTACCAATGAATGCATGACCCTTAACTGCATTCTGAGTTTTAATAAATGCACAGAAAATATAATAATGGGACGCAAATCCAAGATGGCAATAAATAAATCTTGAAAAATATTGCAAGAAATTCAAAAGTTGTGAGAACTTCATGATATATGAATATCAAATTCATGAGGCTTTAGTTCTTGAGAACCATGTGATTGACAGCAGTGCTTGACAACAATTTAGTCTTGGCCTGTTGTGCTACAGAACAATTTTGTCATTGACTGCGGTGCTTGACAACAATCTTGTCATTGACTGCAGTGCTTGAGAACAACTTTGTTATTGACTGCAGCGCTAGAGAACCATGGTGTCAGGCTCACAAATTGCACTTTCTATATTGAAGTTTTTACAGATGGTAGATCAACTTCTCAGAGTCTTTGGAAGTCAAAAATGATAGTGTTCCAGATGTTGGCTGACACATTTCTCAAGTTTTTTCTGATAAAACCATTGCATCTGATGACTTCGATGTTGGGGTTTACGACAGCTCAACCAAATTTTTGGAAAAAACTTTTTGTGATGACTTTGGCCACTGTCCCAAATCACCCCAGGTGCTAAGGTTGTCCCAAATCAGGTATTATATCAAGTTATATCATAAGATTTGAGCCTCCTTAAATAAGTTGCAGCTTTTTAAGAATGGAAAAAGAACAAACATGAACTATATAGATAAAAAATGAAGAACCCATGCACAGAGGTCTTCCTTACTGCATGAACACAGCTCAGGTTTGGCTTGGTCAGCTCAGGTTTTGATCGATCAAGCTCATTAAGGTCAGGTCAGACTCTGTCAACGTAGGTCAAGTCAGGCTCAGGTAAAGTCAAGGTCAAATATCGCTTACTTAGGTTAGATCAAGTTAGGTCGGGTCATGTAAGGGTCGGCGTGTCAGGCTTGACCAGGTCAACCACAGTCAGAACAGATCAGGCTCCATCAAGTCAGGTAAGGGTCAGTCAAATTTGGTTGGCTCACATCAGATGAGACTCAATCATCCCCAGTCAGGATCAGTCACATCAGGTCAGGATCAGTCACGTCAAGTCAAGCTCAGTCAAATTAAGTTGAGCTATTTTTGACTGTGATTCCACTGCAATTTTTCACACCAACACTGTTGTGAAATTGCCCCATTTTATAGTGAGAAATCCATTAGGCTGTTTTCTGTCAGTTCTTTATTATTATTCAATCACACCAGACTGGCGATGTAGCAATGGAGAAACTCCACAAGGTTAACAAACCCCCACGCAACCAGCCCAGCGGGTGGAGAAAACTAAAGAATGAGAAAAAGGAAGATCAGAGATCACAGAATAGCTCTGTGTACAGAACGCTTAAAGCTGCCAATACCCGCACCAGCAAAGACAGAGCCATCAAGACCATTCCAAAAATCCACACACGATAGAAAAAACGAATGGGAATACTGGCCCGTACAGTATCGTAACGCTTCCAAGCCAAACTCGAGAACAGCACCAGTACGCCAAGTATACCTCACCCAAACAAATGGATCCGAAAGAAACTCAGACAGTGGATGACTGGGGCAGTAGCTGTGGGACGATGCACCACATCACAAGGCACAACACCACCCAGCATTAATGCATGTCGACATTACAGGAAAATGTAACTACCTTTAGTGCTTGAGAACCATGTCATTGACAACAGTGCATGAGAACAATTTTGTCATTGCCCGTAGTGCTAGAGAACCATAATTGTCAATGACTGCAGTGCTTGAGAATTATGGTTGTCAATAACTGCAGTGCTTGAGAAATATGGTTGTCATTGACTGCAGTGCTTGACAACAATTTAGTCTTTGCCTGTAGTGCTAGAGAACAATTTCTCATTGACTGCAGTGCTTGACAACAATTTTGTCATTGACTGCAGTGCTTGAAAACAACTTTGTTATTGACTGCAGTGCTAGAGAACCATGGTGTCAGGCTCACAAATTGCACTTTCTAGATTGAAGTTGTTACAGATGGTAGGTCAACTTCTCCAAGTCTTTGGAAGTCAAAAATGATGGTGTTCCAGATGTTGGCTGACACATTTCTCAATTTTTTTCCAATAAAACCATTGCATCTTATGGCTTTGATGTTGGGGTTTACGACGGCTCAACCAAATGTTTGGAAAAAACTTTTTGTAATGACTTTGGCCAGTGTCCCAAATCACCCCAGGTGCTAAAGTTGTCCGAATCAGGTATTATATCAAGTAATATCATAACATTTGAGCCTCCTTAAATGAGTAGTCTGCTTTTTTAAGAGTGGAAAAGGAACAAACATGTACTATATTTATAAAAAATGAAGAACCCATGCACAGAAGTCTTCCTTCCAGCATGAACACAGCTCAGGTTTGGCTTGGTCAGCTCAGGTTTTGATTGATCAAGCTCATTAAGGTCAGGTCACACTCTGTCAATGTAGGTCAAGTCAGGCTCAGGTAAAGTCAAGGTCAGGCTAGGTCAAATATGGCTTAGTTAGGTTAGATCAAGTTAGGTCGCCTCATGTAAGGGGCGGACGTGTCAGGCTTCACCAGGTCAACCACAGTCAGAACAGATCAGGCTCCATCAAGTCAGGTAAGGCTCACTCAAATTTGGTTGGGTCATATCAGATGAGACTCAATCATCCCCAGTCAGGATCAGTCACATCAGGTCAGGATCAGTGAGGTCAAGTCAAGCTCAGTCAAATAAAGTTGAGCTATTTTTGACTGTGATTCCACTACAATTTTTCACCCCAACACTGTTGTGAAATTGCCCCATTTTATAGTGAGAAATCCATTGGGCTGGTTTCTGTCAGTTCTTTATTATTATTCAATCACACCAGACTGGCGACGTAGCAACGGAGAAACTCCAGAAGGTTAACAAACCCCCACGCAACCAGCCCAGCAGGTGAATAAAACTAAAGAATGATAAAAAGGAAGATCAGAGATCACAGAATAGCTCTGTGTACAGAACGTTTAAAGCTGCCAATACCCGCACAAGCAAAGACAGAGCCATCAAGACCATTTTAAACATCCACACACGATAGAAAAAACGAACGAGAATACTGGCCCGTACAGTATCATAACGCTTTCAAGCCAAACTCAAGAACAGCACCAGTACGCCAAGTATAGCTCACCCGAACAAATGGATGCGGAAGAAACTCAGACAGTAGATGACTGGGGCAGTTATACATTTTATACAAAAACAGACCCCACCAGCTGTGGGACAATGCACCACATCACAAGGCACAACACCATCCAGCATGAACGCATGTTGACATTACAGACAAATGTAGCTACCTTTCCAAAATTGATATGAACACACCTCAAAACATACATAAGTGTGAAATGTTCAACTTCTTGGTCCCTCTCGTTTTATAGTAATTTCATAGTATGTGGAAAATGCAATAAATCACCCTTGTCTATGCTAGCTAAAACCCCTACTGCAAATAATATTTAATCTATGTATGTACTGTATATGCTGACAATGTATCAAAACCACACAGAGAAAAAGACAGGGTCGAACTGGCAGATGCTCTGCACTGTTTAAGTAATATTTTAGCATGGTTTCTACTGATCGGAAATTTGCACAGAAGACTGGGTAATTCCAGTTCTTCTGCTATTGTGCAGAAAGGCTTTTCCAGACAGCTGTACTGCAAAACCAACTATGATGTAAGAACACCACCATCACTCCCACAAGCATCTTTCTTTGCAACAGAAATTGCTGGTGTACAATGGAAAATTCCAGATGCAAGGAAAATACACTAAAACCCCTCAATCCGCACATCAATATTTCAAACTCATTGCTAATATAAACATCTGATAACAGTTTTTGACATCTTCAACGTTATGGTGGACATGTCTGGCATCTATTATCCTACGCCATGAGCAATTATGATTTTCTTCAATACTGGAAGCATTTTCATTTACTTGTCTGTCCAATTGCATTCATCCCACTTGTAATCTAATTAGGCCCATGTGATATTTTAGTGGCATGTTCAATACAATTGGTAAACAATAAAATGAAAAAAATAATACAGTCACCAAACCATAATAATATTGTTCATTAATATAATTTACAGGACAGAAAGAGGAAAGTACAGAACCTACCTAATTTTACAAAACTAACCTCGTCAGCAGGAACTGCAACATCTCCCGCGTATAAGGCACACCGGATCCTCGGGTGCGTGATGCCCAAATATATTGTGGCAGGGATAGAGCCCGCCAGAATACACCCCTGAGGGCGAGCAAAACGATAGCACACATGCAAAAACAAGGGACATATGGCCTGGCATGTCACTAGAAATAAGAAACCCATGCATGAAGGTGTTCCACAACAAAATCAATACACATGGCAACAGCAAGTCTAGAAAGAAGAGGACAAACAAAATCAAGCTTGGGCAAATAGGACAACGAAATTGGGAAGCAAGCAAAGTGGCACAAAAGACACACCCAACAGGCGTAGCTAAAGGCTAAAGTAATCTAAACAAACCAACTGGAGTTGCAGGACCCCAGAACATAGGATGGGCTAACCTAAACCTATGGCCCGTCATATACTACCAAGGGTGCAATACTACTGGTGGGAAGGTGCAACCAATACAAAAGACACTATAATGGATGGCTTATTTTATGGCCTTCCACCAAAGACACTTAAGGTCTCCCACCTACTAGGTCACCTATTTCGATTGACAGCCCTCCTCACGGAACTGAAATGACAAAGAACCTACTTAACTTCACCAAATTAACATAAGCAGGAACTGCGGCAAGCTGCTACATCTCTTGCGCTAAAGGCATTTATTTGGGCGTATGATGCCTATTTTATTGACGTAAGGATAGGGCTTGCCAGAATTTACCCCTGAGCACTATTGGTTGGAAACAATTATTAGTTACATAGCATTTACTGATCAATTCATGTAATCACAAAACCCCCCAAGAAAAATATAATATCTTCTCACATGTAACATCCGAAGACAAGCTGCGCACTAATTCAAGCAAAATTTATTCAAGTGGTGCTAGTGCTTCGCTTGCTGCCATCATTGTCTTTTGGCTTGTGTTTTCTTTGTTGTTCCTGGGACCATCTATAAATGTATATCTTGTTTGTTAGTTGCTTCCTGATGACCAGCCAAGCACTTCAACTCATTGAAGTGTGTGTGTGTGGATGTTCTCTTGTTGGTTGTGACACATGGAGCCATCTATGCCTCCCTCGTCTGGCTGTCCTGCTTTTATTGCTGGACAAGGCTTGCGGCAGAGATGAGCAATGGCACCAATATAAGGTACTTAACCATTTCAAATGAAAATTCAATGTGAATTGCAGTGTTACCACTCTTACATGCAAGTCCTGTGAAAGACAAATTATGCATTCTACATGACCATGTCCCAATACAGGCTGTTGATAACTTGCACACTGTCTACAGATACAACCAGGACTTTTCGAATTTACTGAATTATCCCTGATTTTCCTTCAATCTCCCTGAGTGTGACAGTGTCCATTCCCTTCTCAAATAATGCAACTACCCATAAGTTAAGGGCTGAATACAATGCTAACCCTCACAGTTCACACTAAAAATATTGGGATTTCCTGCAAGATAAAGGTAGACTGTGGTCCACCTATCGCCAGCACGACAAAACAAATCAAACTCATATGGCCCAGGTTGCAAGGGTATAAGACATTCCTGAAGATAACCCTTGGAAATGAAATTAACAACATATATTTAATTTGTTAAATATCTTTCAAAAGTTTTCTGTCTTTTCAACACTCACCTCGGCAGCCCCCAAAGCCCAGGGAGGCCAAGAGCAGGCCAGTCAGACTAGGGAAGCAAGCACGGCCCTGCGCGCCGGCACCAACAAAGAACATACACGTATGCACAACCAACGAGCCGGAGAAGTGCGCAGTTGGCCATCAAAAAAGCAACAAAAACAACACACACCCATATGGATGGTCCTCCAGGAATAACAAAAACAGCAAGGGCACGCGGCACCAGGCAAGCACCACCAAGGCAGTCGGCTAGTATTTATTAGTGACTATCAGGCCATCAGACTTTCCAAGCACCATCAGTAATATACATACGGCATCAGGGGTAGCTACCAAAGTCGAGCTTAAGCAAGTTAGGCAACTCCTTCATAAAAGAACAAATACAAACAGAAATGATGGCACCCCAAAAACGCCACAACAGCAACACCGATCAACACCACCACAACAAAGACCACCGAAGTATGCACCGCAAACAAGCCAAAGACACCCACACCATGCCAACAGGAACACACAGACATCAAACATAGTCAAACAACACTTCCCAAGAGACTACTACTGTAGACACCCTGTCTTATACTCTAGAAAACATCTTGCAGGCAGTTTTCAGCATTACTTATTGATGCTGTACAGTTCTTTCAAGAGTCTGACTACATCAATTCACTGTTGCTCTGATTAGATCAGCTGTAGTAGACAAACAAAGAGGCACAATCCCTAAAAGACACCTAAACTTACGCCCCGGCCCTCTATGAGCTATTACCATCATGTTAGTAGGATGTAGAAGACTGGGGGAACAGAAGGAATAAATGGAAGATGGAAAAGAAAATATATATAAAAATGGCAATAACAATGTCCCCCAAAGAGATGATCAACAATGCACGCAAAAATGATCGCTAGCCGCTGATATGCAGAGTTTAAATCTATAGATGGAGTGGAAGTGAGATGGTCTCAGCTTAAAATGGTCCGGGAAGCTTTAGCCGTTAAGTGCTTGCGTCTCGAAGACTTCTTAGCTGTGGAAGGATTTTCAAACGAGTTGACCGAGTCCGCACCAAGAACTTTGCAAGGGAGTCCTTTCAAAATGCTGACTAAGAAATAGAGAAAGAACTTATGACAAAGTTTTTCTTCAAGCTTCATGCTTGAGTTTTTGACTATTGGTTTGTTAGAGATAATTACAGTGTCTTTGAAAGATTCCACTTCTAGGTACGTTGTCTAAGCCATTAGAGTACTTGCAGCTTTCTATTGATAGATTGGAAGTTTCAGCAGCCGTTTCAGAGCACAACGATATCACGCAGGAAAGAGCAAGGGACATATAGTATGCCAAGAGAAATGGTGAACCCATGCAAGAAGGTATTCCCAAACAGGATCAACACACATGGGAACAGCAAGTCGGGAAAGAAGATGAAGAACATAATAAAGCATGAGCAAGCAGGAGTACGAAATCGGGAAGGAAGCAAAGTGGGCACAAAAAAAAAGAGTCCTGAAGGCCTAAATAATGGCTGAGTAACCTACACAAGCCCCCTGAACTGGCTAGGCCCCATAGCATAGGATGGACCTAAACTAACCTAAACCTATTGCCCATCCTATGCCCCCTCAGGGGTTTAAGGTTTCCATTATTAGCAATAACATGCAACGGTTTCATCAGAACAATACTCAAACACATCAGGAACTTAAAAAAAATCCAAACTGTGAAATTCAGTAATACCATATGCCATGGGATGGCATGCAGTAATGAACAATCTCTGAAATCCAACCAATTTCGCTTTAGAGCTTCCAACATCAGTAGCACTGAACAATGCTTAAAAGCCAGCACTAACCAACATTCATGTGTAACTCACCTTACCAGCCTCACGCAGCCAGGGCCACCCCAAAGAACGGAGCACCAGACCAAGCATGCAAGCCCAGCCCCTCGCACCAGCACAAGACATTACGCAAAACAAGCCGAAAGAACTGAGCTGGAAGGTGAGTGGTTGGCTAGCAGGAAAATGAACAGGGAAACCAAAGAAAAAATAAAAAAAATAATGATGAGCACTACATCAACTCATACAAGACATCACCAAAATGGTGATGTAGTTTTAAGTTGAAAATCACCAAAACACTGGCTGACACATCCTCCGGCAGTGCATTCCAATGCCCAACACAGCTCGAAGGAAATGACCTACACCCCATATTCGTGCCAAAATATGGACACAATCCAATCGAACCGGCTTACCACTTGCACAACCCTCACATTCAGCCCCTGCCTACAAGCTGAGCAAAACAATCCCATCAGCAGAAGCTTCTCAATCATGAACTCTTCCAAACCAATTGGGCTCACATTTACAGTCTCTCTACATCCATAGAACATGACCTACCCTCAATATTATGACCTCAGCTGTATCGCTGCACACTGTACAAAAGCCAACATCCAGCCTATCCGCATAGCTTTGTTCATTCGCATTTCACACCTTCCCCCAACAGCATTCACACTCCTCTGACTGATTTAGGAATACATCAAACCTCTCTAATCTGCACAGCACACATAGGAAGAAGGTCACAGATTAACAATGATTTCGGATTACCGGGTACTTACCATTCCAAAAACCTCTGTATTCCATGCTAATACGCATTATAGAGAGATTGTATTCCAACACAACCTGTCCAAGACTCATTCAATATGTAACACCTATTCCGTGGCTAAATAACGCAAACATAGAATTTAAATGAAGTACAGTAGAGTAAATATGTTATACAATACAGCTCCTCAACAAAAAAACATGTACACTATGTACTCACCATTTCAAGGAGGTGCTGAAATCCAGTAGTGTTGTAGATGAAAGATGACCATGCCGTCAATAATTGTGCTACAGACATGAAATCTGGTATAGTTTAACTTGAGGACATTACTAAAAAAGGTATGATTTGCTTTTTTGTGATAATTTTCACATATTATTAAATATAAGGTCTTTCTTTCACCTACCATGCCAAAATTCATATTTTCATGTTTATAACATGTTTCTCATCTAATAAATCTAAAAACTTATATTTTATCACAAATTGCGAACCATACGTCTGTACCTACTACTTATAGCACTATTCATGACAAATTTCAAATGAATAGCATGAACAATGAATTTTTCATGATTTCTTTTTAACACAAAAAATCATTTTTCAGTACGCCCACTGAAAGTTCCGTTTTGCACCTTTGGCGGCAATTTTATTTGCCCCACTGCTGGGGTGTCATCGGATCATTACATCACTGGAAAGGGGTTTTGTTTAGCCAGCAGTGGGTGCCTTCCCTTTCCTCAGTAATAATCCTCACCAAATTTTACTTAATTTCTTCTATTATGGGTGACCGAAGGAAATTTGAACTACCATAGTTGTAGTAATCATCAAAACCTTGCCAATGATATAACATTCAATACTACTGATACTCATTTTACAATCACTCAAAGATTTATGTTGCGGGGTACAGACAGACAGACGAACACGGGAAAAATATCGGGAGCCAAAAAATGGGCCTAAGGTAATGCTGCAGTGCCAGCTCATATAATTCTCCTTCTTCTCTTACTTTCGCCTCTTCTTCCTGCACTTTCACACACACTTTTATAATACAAGAAACAATATATTGTAGCAATACACTAGCATAACACAATGCAAGAGGTTGGCAGAGAGACAGCAACCATACACTTCTTACCCTCACGACCAGCTAGCACACACTGGCTACTTAACGAGTGACCAATCTCTCTTCAATCGTGTCTCACGCCTAAACTAATTGAGATCATGATTTTTTTCTGAACTTTTACATGATTTCTCAAGAGTTATAGAATGGAAGTATGTAATAAAAAATTTGCAATTTTTGCCAATTTTAGAGGTCTGCATAACCCTAAACCCTCAAATAACCATCAAAAAAGAAGCGTCACTAGGGTGACGCGCCAAGTAGAAGGTTCATATTATAATTCCAAATTTACCTGGACGGAACATCTTGGAGGGGGGCTGAAGCCCCTCCAGCGACGTTCCGTCATACACTCTGCTGCAATTCATGACTTCAACTAATATAGTATTAACTAGGCACATCATCTCATCTCATTTACCTAGCAATGTTAATCCTTTGCAACACTCAACGGATCTCTAACAGACATACCGTACACATGTATGCTTCATCTCTACCAAAATTGCAGTCAACTCTAAAGCAGCAACACATATAGTGTTTTCATTAACAACATTGCAATCAATTATCGAAAAATTTCTCGCACAACCATATTTACTGTCGCACACTCCATACCTTTTGTGACAAATATCAATAAATATATACATACCTATTCCATATGTATAAACTCCAACATACAATTTCACTTCCATTCAATGTAGCCACACCATCTCCACCATAGCGTCCACAACCTACAGTTCACTTTCCACCACCATCTGCTTACCTTCACCTAAAGTGCTCACGGTGTGTTGCGGGACTTTACGTCGATGAAAGGTTGAGGGCCATCTGCAGACTGTACGGAAGCCGACATCCAGCCCATCCACGTACCTCTGTTCATTGACATTTCAGACCTTCTCCCAACAGCATCCACGTTCCCCTCGCTGATTTAGGGTACAGTAAAACCCCTCTAATCTGAACAGCACACAGGGGAAGGAGGTCACGAATTAACATTTTGGATAATCGAGGTACTTACTCATCCGAACAAAACTGCTATATTCCATGCTAATACAGATTATAGAGATTGTATTGCAACACAACCTAACACTCATTAAATACATATGTAATGCCCATTCCATGCCTAAATAACACAAACACAAAATTAAAATGAAGTACAGTAGAGTAAATATGTTATACAAAACAGCTACTCTACATAAAACATGTACAGTATGTACTCACCATTTAAAGGAGGTGCTGAAATCCAGTACATGCAGAGTTGTAGATAGGTTTATGCGAGTACTGTAGGTGTACCTACTGCATGTAATGTGCCGAGTGTAATGCACGTGATGTATAGATGTGTGGTTCTCAGATGGATGTACATACTGTGCAGCTACATATGTAGAGATCTATGTATGTACTGTGTTTATATACTGAAAATGCATGTACAGTATGTGGGTAAGCAGTACTGTATACTATACGTAGCTCCTTATGAAAGTGTGTTCTATGCATGTGCTTTACCTGAAGTACACAAATATTTCCATCTAATATATGCTTCATCATTACCACTAGCAAAATACAGACTCTTACCACGCAACACAATAGCCCTTTAACCTAAAGGTATCCCACGTTGTCATCATTCATACATACACTCATTACTATAACTCCTTCATAGATAGCTTTGATTAAACCCTCAAATAACCATCAACAAAGAAGCGTCACTAGCGTGACGCGCCATCATCCGCCATGTGCAAGGTCCATAATGTAATTCAAAATTTTAATGGACGGAACGTCTTGGAGGGGGCTAAAGCCCCTCCGGCGACGTTCCGTCGTACACTGTGCTGCAATTCATGACTTCAACTAATATAGTATTAACCAGGCACATCATATTATCTCATTTACCTCGCAATGTTAATTCTTTACAACACTGAACGGATCTCTAACAAATCTACCGTACACATGTACGCTTCATCTCTACCAAAATTGCATTCAACTCTAAAGCATCAACACGTATAGTGTTTTCATTACCAAATTTGCAATCAATTATCAAACAATTTCTTGCACAACCATATTTACTGTCACACACTCCATACTTTCTGTGAGAATTATCTATAAATATATATGTACATACATATTCCATCTATAAACTCCAACATACAATTTCACTTCCATTCAATGCAGCCACCATCTCCGCCATAGCATCCAGAACCTACAGTTCACTTTCCACCACCATCTGCTTACCTTCACCCAAAGTGCTCAAGGTGTGTTGCAAGACTTGAGTACGATGAAAGGTTGAGGGGCTAAAAATTATCTGACTGAAAACGAGCTTTGAGCGGGCTAATTTGATTAGATGCTGGAAGGTGCTAGTACATCAGAAGGCTTATGGCGAGATGCATACTCTGTCTTCTCTGGCAAACCACACTGAAGCTCGAAACAATCCATTGTTGCACATTCACTTCCATTTCTCCACAAGGCATGAAGAGGGCATTCCATCCAGGTATCATACACTCTCAAACTCTTACATTATGTTGTCTCAGTCCTTGGAGGTATTGAAAGAGCCTCTACCTAGTGACTTAAGGTGTGGTTTGATTATGTGTGCCCATTCTACTGTTAACCATCAGTCTCAACAATCAATATGATCCAAAAGAGGAAATAACAACACACATACTTTATAACAATAGAAACGACGAACCAACACACGAAACTGTTCCCACACAGCATCGGGGAACCCATACACGTAACTGTTCACACACAGCATCAATACGCATGGGAACACCAACTCAAGAAAGAAGAGGACGGACAGAAACATAAGTACGATCAGTAAGAGATGAAATCAGAAAAAAACCACTTGGCTTTGGCACGAAACACTGACATCCCCAAGTCCTAGCTAATGGCTAAAGTAACATATATGGTCCCCCTGGGGGCGCTACTCCCCATAACATAGGATGGGCGAACCTCAACTAACCCTATAGCCTATCCTATGCTCCCTGAGGGGACCATAATGCTTGGCTCTGTGACCATGGTACATACTACCTGCTTCACCTGTGCGACACGTCCTTGCTGTTCCTCAAAGACTAATGAAGTGTGTGCTATTTGTTGGGGCTGGGGGAAATTGAGGTTCTTCATCACAAACTGCACACCTCTCCAGCTCATTGTATGTGCTTACATCTGCACTCTCTTGCTGTTGCCAGCGCGTAACGCCGTGCTTGTCTCCATGGTCCACCTCTCTTACTCTAGGCCAGCATGGACTTTGGGGACTGCAGCAGTGAATCTACATCACAGTTCTTTCTTCCATACTATTATCATACATCTCACCGGTCATACAGTACCCGCATACGGTTCAATTACAATTGCAGTCAATAATGCCGATATATTTAGGCGTACTTGCAACACTCCAAATGCCAACCACTGCTGGTGCATGGGTCTAGTCAATTATATAGCACCGTTCCGTTAAGAGCTACAACACTCCAAGACTGTAGCACTCCGCCTACCAGAGCGAAGGAAATTCTAAATTACAATTGCTTCTTGAACAAAAACTTTTATTGTACAAAAACCTAATCATATGTCACTGTAATTGATAACTTTTCCAGTTATGCTGCTTAACGCACATTACGACAAGCGTAACTCAAACATACGCAACAACCACTTACAAAAATATTTCATCACTTCTTTCTTCTCACATTNATTGCTTCTTGAACAAATACTTTTATTGTACAAAAACCTAATCATATGTCACTGTAATTGATAACTTTTCCAGTTATGCTGCTTAACGCACATTACGACAAGCGTAACTCAAACATACGCACCAACCACTTACAAAAATATTTCATCAGTTCTTTCTTCTCACATTAATGACAACTCCTGAACATTTCATAAAGATACATCGATAACTATCAATTATTGCGCTACCATCAAATCAAACATGACAAGCAAAGAAATGAACAAATTTATCTGCAGACAAATTCTATTATTTACTCTTTGTAATGTATCTACTCAACTTGTAACTCTTCTGAAAATCCATCCATAACTTTCCTAGTTATGACCATTACTTGAAATAGACACAAAAAATAACAATTTTAACAAAAATTCATAATTTACCAGCCTAAACATCAAGTTCAATGGATTCAAAATCTGTCTATAACTTGCTAAGTAATCTTGGTTACTGCTGAATTCATAAGAAAAAAAAAATCAACAACCTCCTTGCCAGAGATTATTCTACTAGATAACAACAATTTGTTTCACGAGTCACCTGCAATGTATCGTTTTGTCAATACACTCATGCAAAGGCAACAATTCATGCCCTAATTATATGTTTCTTCAACTACAATTTTTTTCTGTACAATTATTCTCTTTCTCTTATAACATTTATGGCCAGCATTAAGCTTTCAGACTTCAACGTTGTTTTTTATAGGAAACGTAATTCAACAATGATGCGAAGGGACTAAACAATCATGCATTTATTTATTTTCACTAAGTTCTTGAACAATTTGGTCCCAATTACAAGTTTATGCAGAGTCAATCGCTTACATTACCATGATAATTCAACAAATGAACTACAGATTAAATACGCAACACTCTCATACAATTATTTACACAAAAGACAGAATTGCTTGGGGACAATCTTCCTCATATCAAATTCAACCAAAACGGATACATTATGTACACACGCTGAATACCATCAACGCCCAACACGAAAACATTTCCAAATAAATTATAGAAACACCCCCACTACAGGTGGCAGGAATCAATTCTTGAACAGGCAGTAAAATACATCTATATATGCCATAACGATAACTTTTACATTCATTCCAGCGCCACTCAAGGAGCTGGTATAATAAACACACTTCTAAACTTACAGATACTGAACATTTTAAAATAATCAAAAGAAAGGATAAATAAGTTGCAGGAGACCTACTACAGATTCAAGTTTATTGAACTGTTTAGCCTGGACACCTTTGTCCCCGGGCGGCGATAGTTCCCATGGGCAAGGACAAGGAAATAAACGTCATACATATTTTTTTTTCCA
>LQNS02012228.1:159970-181671 GCA_001587735.2 Parhyale hawaiensis | reverse complement strand
CCTTCACATAATGTACCATGTGCTAAAGTTTGACCCAAATTAATGTCATGTCCTCAATTTAATCTCCCAAATGATGTAAAATATTGTATACCTATGTACAATATACCTAGCATCTTGAACTTGATATGTTTATACTATCTAAAATTATTTGAAAATGTTTGATGTTTATATCAAATACTGTATCTACTTGTTGGAGTCGGAAAATCTTGAGCGCCAGAAGTTGGAGTCGTAAATCCTGGAGGACCAGGAGTCTGAGTCGGACCTTGAACCATCCGACTCCGCAAAGCTGGCGTAACCTTACCGTGTTCATCGCGCATTAACCTTACCGTGTTCATCACGCGTTACATTACCGTGTTCATTGCGCGTTGCCTTACCGTGTTCATCGCGCGTTACCCTACCATGTTAATCGTGCGTTACCCTACCATGTTAATCGTGCGTTACCCTACCGTGTTAATCACGCATTACCTGACCGTGTTCATTGCGCATTATCTTACCGTGTTCATCGCCCCTTACCTTACCGTGTTCATCGCTCCTTACCTTACAGTGTTCATCTCGTGTTGCCTTACCGTGTTTATCTCGTGTTGCGTTACCGTGTTCATCTCGTGTTGCCTTACCGTGTTCATCTCGCGTTGCCTTACCGTGTTCATCGCGTGTTACCTTACCGTATTCATCGCGCGTTGCTTTACCCTATTCATCGCGCGTTA
Organism: Parhyale hawaiensis; assembly: GCA_001587735.2. NCBI lineage: Eukaryota > Metazoa > Arthropoda > Malacostraca > Amphipoda > Hyalidae > Parhyale > Parhyale hawaiensis. Next base: position 180,967 of record LQNS02012228.1, on the reverse strand, counting down.
CCTTACCGTGTTCATCGCGCGTTACCTGACCGTGTTCATCGCGCATGACCTGCTTGTGTTCATGGCACGTGATCTGCTTGTGTTCATCGCACGTTACCTGATTGTGTTCATTGCGCGTTTACCTGACCGTGTTCATTGCGCATTACCTTACTGTGTTTATCGCGCGTTACTTTACCGTGTTCATTGCGCCTTACCCTGCCGTGTTCATCGCGCGTTACCCTACCGTGTTAATCGCGCGTTACCCTACCGTGTTAATCGCGCGTTACCCTACCGTGTTAACCGCGCGTTACCCTACCATGTTAATCGTGCGTTACCCTACCATGTTAATCGTGCGTTACCCTACCGTGTTAATCACGCATTACCTGACCGTGTTCATCGCGCGTAACCTTACCGTGTTCATCGCGCGTAACTTACCGACCGTGTTCATTGTGCGTTACCTTATCGTGTTAATCACGCTTTATGTGACATCGTAACGCGTTATTTTGACTATTGTGCATTACCTAGCCTATTGTGAGTTGTGTAGCTTATTGTGCGTTACTCAGCCTATTCTGTGTCGAAAACATTTGAAAATGTTAAAGTGTTACACTGTTCATTAGTCAAGTATTGTTAAGCTGTTGTTAAGATGTAAATAATGTACAGTTACGTATTGTTAAGCTATTGTTGAGATGTAAATAATGTACAGTTATGTATTGTTAAGCTATTGTTTAGATGTAAATAATGTACAGTTACGTATTTGTAGAGTATATATCTATTAGGTAGATGTACAAAAATTTAGTCATAGATCCGTGAGAAATGTGAGTGGGGAGTCATTGTTAATACACAGTTTGAATTGTTAGTAGACTTCATAATGAAATGTCCTAAGTGATGTTAAATTGGTGACAGCAGTTGAGAAAGAAATTAACTTGAAATGTAGGTAAAGAAAATGAAAGTTGATACGATAGCTGAACTTTGTTAGAAACTTTTGATGCAGTGATTTGAAAGAAGACAATAAAAAATGTTTGAGATGTGACTCATGAAAATATCAACCTTGAGGACTTAGAAATGAAGTTTGAATAGTGAACACATTTGAAAATGTGATAGTATGATATTGATCATTAGTCACATATTTTGAAGCGATTGTTTAGATGTAAATAATGTACAGTTACGTATTGTTGAGCTATTGTTTAGATGTAAATTGTGTATGTCGAACACATAAGAAAATGATGTTGAAGTGGTACATTGTTCATTACTCACGGATTGTTAAGCTATTGTTTAGATGTAAATAATGTACAGTTACGTATTGTTAAGCCATTGTTTAGATGTAAATAATGTACAGTTACGTATTTGTAGAGTATGTATTGGGTAGATGTAAAAAATTGTAGTCATAGATTCGTGAGAAGTGTGAGTGGGGAGTCATTGTTGATACACTGTTTGAATTGTCTTGAGACTTGATAATGAAATGTGCAAAGTGAACTTAGATTAGTAACAGCAGTTGAGAAAGAATTTGACTTGAAATGTAGGTAAAGAAAGTGGAAGTTGATACGATAGCTGAACTTTGTTAGAAAATTGTGATCGAGTGATTAGAAAGAAAAATACATGAAACATTCTTTGAGATGTGACTTATGAAAATATCAACATTGAGGACTTTGAAAATGAAGTTTTAATAGTGAACACATTTGAAAATGATGTTGAAGTGGTACATTGTTCATTAGTCACGTATTGTTAAGCTATTGTTAAGATGTAAAGAATGTAAATAATGTACAGTTACGTATTGTTAAGCTATTGTTTAGATGTAAATAATGTACAGTTATGTATTGTTAAGCTATTCTTTAGATGTAGATAATGTACAGTTACGTATTTGTAGAGTATTTATCTATTAGGTAGATGTACAAAAAATTTAGTCATAGATCTGTGAGAACTGTGAGTGGCGAGTCATTGTTAATACACAGTTTGAATTGTTAGTAGACTTCATATTGAAATGTCCTTAGTGAAGTGAAATTTGTGACAGCAGTTGAGAAAGAAATTAACTAAGAATGTAGGTAAAGAAAATGAGAGTTGATACGATAGCTGAACTTTGTTAGAAAATTATGATCCAGTGATTTGAAAGGAGAAGACAATGAATAATGTTTGAGATGTCACTCGTGAAAATATCAACATTGAGGACTTAGAAATGAAGTTTGAATAGTAAACACATTTGAAGATGTGATAGTATGATATTGATCATTAGTCACATATTTTGAAGGCATTGTTTAGATGTAAATAATGTACAGTTACGTATTGTTGAGCTATTGTTTAGATGTAAATAATGTACAGTTACGTATTTATAGAGTATGTATTGGGTAGATGTAAAAAATTTAGTCATAGATTCGTTAGAACTGTGAGTGGCGAGTCATTGTTAATACACTGTTTGAATTGTCTGGAGACTTGATAATGAAATGTGCAAAGTGATCTTAAATTCGTCACAGCAGTTGAGAAAGAAATTGACTTGAAATGTAGGTAAAGAAAGTGAAAGTTGATACGATAGCTGAACTTTGTTAGAAAATTGTGATCCAGTGATTAGAACGAAAAATACATGAAACAATATTTGAGATGTGACTCATGAAAATATCAACATTGAGGACTTGAAAATGAAGTTTGAATAGTGAACACATTTGAAAATGGTGTTGAAGTGGTACATTGTTCATTGGTCACGAATAGTGAAGCTATTATTTAGATGTAAATAATGTACAGTGGAGCTATTATTTAGATGTAAATAATGTACAGTGAAGCTATTATTTAGATGTAAATAATGTACAATTACGTATTTTTAGAGTATGTATATATTAGGTAGATGTACAAAAATTTAGTCCTAGATCCGTGAGAAATGTGAGTGGCGAGTCATTGTTAATACACAGTTAGAATTGTTAGTAGACTTGATAATGAAATGTGCAAAGTGATCTTGAATTCGTCACAGCAGTTACGAAAGAAATTGACTTGAAATGTAGGTAAAGAAAGTGAAAGTTGATACGATAGCTGAACTTTATTAGAAAATAGTGATCCAGTGATTTGAAAAGAGAAAACAAAGAATGTTCGAGATGTGACTCATGAAAAAATCAACATTGAGGACTTGAAAATGAAGTTTGAATAGTGAACACATTTGAAAATGATGTTGAAGTGGTACATTGCTCATTAGTCACGTATTGTTAAGCTATCGTTTAGATGTAAATAATGTAGATAATGTAAATAATGTAGGAAATGTAAATAGTGTAAAAAATGTAAATAATGTAAAAAATGTAAATAATGTACAGTTACGTATTTGTACGTTATATCTGTTAGAGATCCGTCGAGTGTTGCAAAGGATTAACATTGCAAGGTAAATGAGAGAAGATGATGTGCCTAGTTAATACTATATTAGTTGAAGCCATGAATTACAGCAGAGTGTATGACGCAACGTCGCCGAAGGGGCTTCAGCTCCCCTCCAAGACGTTCTGTCCAGGTAAATTTGAAATTATAATATGGCCCTTCTACTTGGTGCGTCACGCTAGTGACGCTTATTTGTTGATGGTTATGTGAGGGTTGAAGGGGACGCAGACCTGTAAAATTTTCAAAAATTGCAAATATTGGTATTACATATTTTCATTCTATAACTTGCGCAATGAAAGAGAAATTGGGAAAAATTATCTAAATTAGTTTAGGTGTGACACGATTGAAGTGAGACTGGTCACTCGTTGAGTAGCCAGTGTGTGCTAGCTGGTCGTGAGGGTAGGAAGTGTGCAGTTGCCGTCTCTCTGCGAACCTCTTGCATTGTGTTATGCTAGTGTATTGCTACAAGATATTGTTTTGCTTGTATTAGAAAAGTGTATGAAAGTGCAGGAAGAAAAGGCGAAGGTAATAGAAGAAGGAAAATTATATGGAGCTGGCACTGCAGCATTATCTTGGGTCAATTTTTGGCTCCCGATATGTTTCCCGTGTCTGTGTGTCCGTCTGTCTGTGTGTACCCTGTAACATAAACCTCAAAGTCTGTAAAATCAGTATCAGTATTGAATGTTATATCATTGGCAAGGTCTTCATGATTACTACAACTTTGGTAGTTGAAAATTTGGTGAGGACTATTACTGAGGAAAGGGAAGGCACCCATTGCTGGCTAAACAAAACCCCTTTCCAGTGATGTAATAATCCGATGACACCCCAGCAGTGGGGCAATCAAAATTGCCGCTAAAGGTGCATGTAATATTATAGCTAATTATAATGACACCCAAAGTTTGAGTGGGTGTACTAAAAAATGAGTTAATTGGAAGAAATCATAAAATTCATTGTTCATCCAATTCATTAGTAATTTGTCATGAATAGTAAGTAGTATGTTTAGATGTATGGTTTGAAATTAAAAAAAAATGTAAATTTACAGATTAGACCAGAAACATGTTATATACATGAAAATATGAATTTTTTAATGGTAGGTGAAAGTAAGGCCTTATATTCCATAAGATTCCGGATCCATTTCTTGGGGTGAGGCATATTTGGTGTAGTGGTACTATTGATCAGTTTTCCTTAGAAGTGTTGCGATTGTGTACGGACCAGTGTTTCGTTTTTTTTTCCCATCGTGGGTGTATGTTTGGAATGGTGTTGATGGCTTAGTTTTTGCTGGTGCGGGTATTGGCAGCATTAAATGATATGTACACAGAGCTATTTTCTGATAATTGATCTTCCTTTTTCCCATTATATTGTTTTTTCACCCGCTGGGCTGGTTGCGTGGGTCTTCGTTAAACTCATGGATTAAGTTTCTCCTTTCCCACGTCGGGAGTCTTGTGTGGTTCGATATTAATATTAAAAAAACAAGATCAACAAGAGGAACGTCCCTAGCACGTGTAGAATTTGCAGGAGTTCAGGTGAAACCATGAACCACGTGATGACCAAATGTGGAGTGTTTGCGCAAGAGGATTAGAAGTGCAGGCACGATAAAGTGCCTCGACACCTCCAGTTGACGCTTTTGCGAAGACATAATTTGCCCGTCAGTCAGAGGTGGTGTGAGCACGAATGCCCGCTTGTTGTTGAAAACGAAGCCGTTGAAATGTACAGGGATAATGGGATAGAAACGGATAAGCGTACTTCCTGCCAACCGACCGGTCATCGTCGTTTAACACAAAGAGGAGAAGTGGGCGAAACTTATCGACGTCTCAATGAACTTTGACTGTAGAATGATTGACAAGGAAACAGAAATGAGGGCAAAGTATCGCGACTCGAGAAACTGTGGCAGATCAAAGTCGACGTCGTTCCAGTGGTCATCGGACGTTTGGGGGCAATGCCCAAGAATGTGAACACTGCCTTGCAAGAGCTGAAGTGGGGTGATCTCCACACAGGAACCCACCAGAAAAGCACTGTGCTTGGAACAGCGCACATCATTTGCAAAGTGCTTTGAGCCTTGTGTTACGGGATGTGAACCGGCGCCAGAATGTAGAGTTAACTCCCCTGGAAAGGTGGGCCCCCGGTCCAAAATTGACCTTTTTTACAAATTTATTTGCACTTTTGCTATGAATACTAAAAATGTATCACACCTAGGGCAATAAGACTTCTATACAATTTGAAAGGATATTAAATTTAGTTTCTAATGGTACCAGAGTTTTGTCTCTAGGCTTAACCCTAAACCGAAAAAATGGCCTGAACCGCGCCAAAAATCTTAATTTTTTAACTTGGGGGGGATACAGAAGAACATTTTCAAGTGAACCTAACTATTTGAAAAAGAACGATTAACTTTGCCACTTCTATACTAGAGTGTTCGTTGTTCAATAAGCTTTCGATTTCATGTAACGAAATCTAGTTTTCGTTTCTTGTTTTGACTGTAAACTCTATTTTTCTAAAAGTATCGATCGAGCTTTATGTCGGCCCCTAGAGTGGAAATTGGTCACTTTTACGTACTTTTTGGATCTTGTTGAAGCTATGATGATAAAAAATGGACCCTAAATGGTTTTTAAGTGTGAATTAACATTTCATCGACGGAACGTCCCCCCGCCAGGGTTCGTAGAACCCCAGGGTGGACGTTCCGTCTTTGTATAAACATATTAATATCCCCCCATTTGCGAAGCACCCCACCTGGCCACAGCCCTGAATCGACGTTTCGTGCTTATACGTAGTTCAACCGTGTCGACAGCAGTGCCTACGTGAATTTTACTATGAAATGATACAAGTTGAATAGGACGGTAGTATGGAGTTTTTGGCATTGAAAGAATTATGTATATATTTGTAATATTGTAGTTCATGAAGGAAATTTGATTTAGAAAGGTATGTCAATGTTGAAATGGAGTATAGTTGAATGTAATTTATAATTTGAACGATTCGTGGCGTGAGCCCATCAACCGCGGTTTAGGTAAATTCAATGAAGTCCTGTTTGATGGCGAGCTAATGCTAATTGAAGTTGTGGAAGGTGTGTTGAAACAAGTATAGCGTTACGTAGATTATAATATGTTTGAGGTCCGTTTGGTAGTTATATAATATAGAAGAAATGAAATGTGTGTCGTTACACGGTCAGCTGCGGAAAAGGCAAAGTCACTGCAGTGGATGCAAATTCACGCCATAATTTGTTATGGTCAGCTTTGGTGTATTTTATTGGCATGGGTCAGCTGTAGGTGAACCCAGGAACCCCTCTTCCCGTAAATTTCTTTGATAAGTTGTTGGGTGGAGAGATAATAAAGATTTCTATACAAATTTGTCTGTGTTAAGAGAAATGTAATGATTAAGAAAGAGAAATATATGTAATAATTTCCAGCGACAATATTTTTGATTATTAGGTAGTTGTGTTACATTGTTTGTGGGTGATAAAGATTGAAGATTTGGATGTGTGTTAGATATTTGTTAGATTCAGTGTGTGCGAGCAGTCTCATTGAGAACAAATGAGGTTTGAATGAAATATTTTTCAGTGAACGAATTGTAGCAGAAGTTGATACGAAATGTCGCCGTTGAGTGGCTATAGGTTTAGCGAGATATAGAAATGAATATGCAGGGAGCGTTAGAGCTTGGGGAAGTAGCGATCCTCCATACCCGATGCTATTGAAATGTAAATGAAAACATATTTTATGAAAGTTAATAAAATGATAAAGGTGGAATTGTATGGACCAATAGCTTTGCTATTGAAATGTAAATGGAAACATGTTTTATGAATGTTGAGAAGGTATGAAAGATGCTGTTGTATAGAATAATTGATATGTGCATTGCGTGTTGTGTTGACAAGAAATAGGCAATTTTGGAAGGAGCAGTTTGAAAGTGTATATGTGCGCAAGGGAAGGCATATTGAGGAAGATATAACTATTTGTTCTCAGACTACAATATTGTTATAAAAAGTGAATAGTGGTGACACGACAAATATTTGTATAATCCAACATCAATGATAATGCTTGTGTCGTGAGGTTGTGTTGCATTCTGCAGGTTTGTAATTAAAAAATGTAACTTTGAAGAAAACGTAGATATGTTGTGTTGACATCGAGTTGAATGGAAATAGGAAATATGTAGTATGTTGAGGGTGTATATGAGTGTGTTTGAGATATCTTAGTGCATGAGAGGTTTGACATAGGATGGTATGCTATTAGACATATTAAGGGATATATAATATGATCAGAAATGAATCGTAGGATAGTATTTGTTGCAGCGGCATCAGGATAGTTTTAGGCCTACAAAGTGTCTTTCACGAAAGGTAACTTTTAAATATTAAAGCCTAAATGTTTTTTGAATAGGAAATTGAATGAGTAAATAAAGAACGTATTGATGTAGACACGTCACGACAGTGACGTATTTGATCTTTGTTTATTCTACAGTTGAATGATGTGTGAGAATGATAGCTGGTAGGGTATTAATGAAGAATTAGTGAAGTTCTAAAGAAGTTGGTAATGTGGTTGTACGATCAGAGTAGTTTTTTTGAGTCAGGAGTTCGATAGCTGCGCTGTCAGAGGGACCCCGAAAGTCATCTGAACTATTAGTTAGACCTTCGGAATTCTGTCTTTGGTGGGGATTTTGCTTCCTTTTCCATCAGATACAGGATACAGGGGCATATTGTGGTTGGCTGTTTCCCTGCCACAATAAGTTTGGGCATGACGCACCCTAGGGTTCCGGGTGCGTTCTCTGTAGGAGATGTAGCATGTCGCCGCAATTTGTCTTCAGAAGGTTTTGTACAGTTAGGTATGTTGTCTATATTTTCCCTTATGATCCGTGAGGTGGTCCGTCGAATGTTGGTAATTGACGCATTTCAGCTTACTCTTATTTTCCCGTGTGGGGGTCACGGAGGAGACCTCCCGCACGAGTGTTTGCTTTCTTGTGTCTTCTGTTTTCTTTGCGTCTTTTTCCCTGGACCGCATGGTTGAAAGTAATGACGTTTGGCTGAGCAGTCCATTTTTAGAAATGATCGCGCGTTATTTCCTGGGAGACATGGTGCACGTGACAGACATCTTTATAAATGACCTCATCTGAGCTCAAGTCTACTTCTAAAGTAGATGAAATATAAAATTTGATCAGTCTTATATAGTTTTCGTTTGTGATAGGGCGTAGAAACCCTCAATATAATAGTAATAGATCAGGAGTATAAGCAGGTGTCCCTGTTGGAATTTGCCGTTGGCTAACCGTGTAGTTAGATGTCGAGATTACTATACAATCACAAAGTGAAACGTACGCTACTTTAATTCTTGCCAGTGTCTGGTGCACAGCAAGAAATGTAGTGAACAATCGAAGAAATTGGGACAGTGGCACTCATCAACTAGCGACGACCGCTAAATGGACGTGTTTGTGTGCCGCCTATAATTGGGTACACGAGACCCGCATACGACTATTTTCAGATGAGGCGTCGACAATTCTATAGTGACGAGTGCTTAGTCTCTTGCTGTGTTGCATTTGATTTCTGAGTGTTGCAGCTGTAGTGAGTGGAGGGACTGTTATCCGGACAAACATGGTCAGTAGATTGAGTTAATCTTCTGAGGAATTTTATGTCAGGGATTTGTGCATCCAATTGAATAGGAATGGCTTGATGACTTTTCATATAACTTGGAACGTGTGTGACTAAGTGTGATGAATGCATAACGATATATGGTATCAAGTACGGCTTTGATTTGTTTTGAATTTTCATATAGTTAGTGTATAATTGAATATGAAATTTTTTTGAGTGAAGTACTTAATAATATGGAAAGAGATATATTCCGCGCTTTAGCGGCGCACGAACCTGTGTTGAAAGACAGTAATGGTTGGTCCCATGTTGGCAGGATGGAAGTGAATCACCTGTAAAATTGTAGACTAGAACTTGATTGTATCTGATCTGAAATTCCTTTCTCTTGACATTCTACCGTTAATTTAAAGCAGTAATGACGTATGGTACCTTCAAATTAACGTATAACCAAAAAACAAGTGAAGTCACTGAAATTGTTAGTATTATATTTACTTTATTGTAAGACCTCATATTCCATAACGTTCTGATTCCGGTTGTATAGAAGAGTAGATCCTTCATCTTAGATTGCTATTGATATCTTTTGACTGGGAAATAGCGAAACAATACTAAAATAATGAAATTACAAATAAGATTGTATACTTGATTTGTCTTGTTTGCGATTTTGTTTGCGCCCGTCATTGTTGATGGCGTTATAGGTTGTTAATGTTGGAATTTAAAAGGCAACAGTAGCTACTTGACTCTTAGGTATCTTTGATACGGCGGGATGCACTTTTGTGCTTACCTGCATTAGCTGATGACCGTGTCTCTACATGATGATAGCTCTTTTGAAAATCCCTTTATATTTTGGCCGCTAGCGTGAGTGGGCACTTGGACCTAAGAGTTTAGTAGTGTTGGGGTGTATGTTTTTGATATTGCATTGAAATATAATGTAAAATGGAATTAGTTTCAGAAATATGGCGGCTAAGCCAGGAAATTGTTTCGAAATGTCCCTTGCAGAATTGGACAAGTTTTTCCGTAGCTGTAAGCCAATAACTGTGGATGCATTATCAAAGTTGAAATTTACAGCTAGTCGTCAGTATCTGGAAGGACATATACTTTCAGTTAAGGTGAGTGATTAATGTTACAAAGTATATTTGATGTTTGTGCATATGAGGTATTATGGCTAATTATATTTCAGTATTTAAAGAAAGAGATGTTGGGATTTTTTTGATTCGTAGAGTTAATTTTGAGAAATGCAGCTAAATGGTGATGTTTGTTTGGTTCTAGAGTGGACATTGGTGGTAGAAAGAATAGTGCTGTAGGTGTATGGGAAATGAATGGTATGTAAGTAGGAAGTATTTCTTGTTGAAGCGAAAAATTGAGAATTGTAATAAAGAAGACACTTAGAGGGAAATTGATAGTTGCCAAGAATTTTTTTTTTTTTTTTCACCCGGTTACTGAGCGTGGATAGGTTGATATCATGAATGATAGTATAAGTATGAATTGTTGAGATATGAATGAGTTGAAAAAGGAGGCGAAATTGATTTAGATTGTGAAGAATGTTTTGTGAGCGTTGAGGTATCGTATGTGTTGAAATAGACTTCATAGTTTTATAGATGTTGAAGGTTTATAAAAATGTCGAATAGTTGGTATCTATGTAATACATTTGAAGGAAGTTGGATAGCACTACTGTATATTGCGATTTGTGCGAATTGTTGAGAGTTTGTGTAATGTAGAGTTTAATTGTACTTGAAATGGATAGTGAAATGAGTCTCGCAATTGATAAATGAAGAGATTGAAGTGTTTGATAATGGTGCGAACAGTAGAATAGAAATTGAGATATCTGTCGATATGTTTAATCGTTTCCTGTTATGTGATTAGTTGAAAGTTGAAGCTGGGTTTGGTAATGCAAATGATGTGATATTTTTGTATCTTTGTTTGAAGGTATTGTTCACTTGTAGTATTTTTATTTTCTTTAATTGTTTTGAAGGGAAACGTTGATCTTGATGTACTTTATGTGCAGAAAAATGTTGAGTCGGCTCCTGTGAAGTACAGACATAAGCGGAGGGGTTCGGCGGCCTACGACTTTGCTTACAATCGGCTGTTGTTGTTAAGGTAAGTCAAATGTTGCTTATAAATAGTGTACATGATTTTGTAGAATGATTTAAATTGAAGAAATGTATATAAAAGATAGGTGTGAATGGAGTTGTAATTTGTGTGTAGAAATATAGGTATAAGTAGAAGTTAAAATGGCCAAAAACTTATTTTTGGTTGTTGAACAATGGAAAATGCATGTAAGTTTACTTTGTGGGATGTTGGATTATTGTAATTGTGTGTCCCGGAGTAGGAAATAGGGTAGCTGAAATCTATGATGATTTTCATTTTCTATTGGTTGTTGTAAGTTGTAAATGGAGATAGCTATAGCAACATGTAATGTAGCCTTTGTTTTGGAAATTGAGATTCAAATTTGCAAATATAATAAGAATTAGAGAGTAGTGCAAGAGCGTATACATCCGGTAAGGAAGGTTACGGTAACAAAAGTTTGAAATTGGTTACGAAAGTATGATGTTTTTGTTAATTGAAAAATGTAGTCATGTATAAGTTGATATTGAGTATTGAAAGTGTCTGTAGTTTTGGTGATGATTCCTATATAATTTGTCTGATTATGCTGCTAGCAAACGTAATGGCGTACATGAGTGAAACACACCCACGGATACGATTATAGTAGAAATTTATTAATGTAGAGGTATGTCTTTCAGTGTGGTTGAGAAATGTTATAGATATAATAGTGATACATTCATAAATGTACGGACGTCTATAGTGATGGGTCTGAAACGGGAGATGGAGTTGGATGCGTAGTCTCTGCGATGGGTGAAACAAACCAGAGCATATTGATTATTATCTGTGAATTCGACATACACCGCAGAGTTTTGGGTGTGTGTGCAGCGCTGTATCTCATTAGAGACAGCGATGAAGGCAGCTTGACAATTTATAGCGATTCGCGGAGTGTAGTATAGGTCATGAGAGCATAAGACAGCATACATTCCGTCATGCAGTGAATAGTAACAATATACAAACTAGAATAGACTGGTAAAGAAAAGTGTATGTGTTGGGTGCTTGGGGATTTAGACGTCACGGGCCATCAGCTCGCTGATGATTCAATGCAGGTAGCTTTGTCGGATTTGCTCACGGCAAAGCGTGCACTCCCTTGCGGAGAATATCTCCTGATGAAGCAAAACCTGCGTGAATTATGTAAGCCCCAGTGGTTGGCTGAAAAAATTAAGAAATCGGAAAAAATGAAAGGAATGGTCTGACAGTGGCGCTTGTCTTATAGTGGGGACACCGAATGGACGTGGTAGTGTCCCGCGTACGCATCGGACACACAATAGTTATGAGTGTGCGGGTGAAGTGCCCGCTTCCCTATTGGGAGGACTGTGTGGTACGTTTCTGTCACCGTGTTGCATCTCAAACTGAGTATCTCACCATCAGAAACGAGTTTAGCGACTTATGTTGATGAGTATGGTGTGGATGCTCTCTTTATCTTGCGTGGATTGTGTCTGAGTGACTTCGTGGCGAATAAAACGAAACTGCCCTGAAGACTTTCTTCATGAGATGTAATTTTTTTGATGAAGAGTGTGATAAATATATTACGATAAATAGTGTGATCAAGTACGGCTGTACTGTTATCCTTGTGAATGAAAGACAGCAAATGTAAAATGAAGAATGAAATCGGTTTGCTAAAAGTTTAAAATCGGGTAATGAGAGAAATACCGCGTGCTAGCGCGCGTGAGCCTGTGGTTAGATACAGGAATAAGTTTGGCGCGTCATAGTCAGTGAGCCATTGAAGTGTTTGTAAAAGTTCTAGGAATAGTAGTATAAGCATTTTTTTATTGATAATGTTTGAAACCGAAAAATGAAGGAGAGTGAGAAAGAATGAAATAATAGATAATGAAAAGAATTGGGTTATTTAGTGTTTATGTAAGAATGTATGTAAATTGACTGGAAATCTGTCGAAACGGTATATAGTTATCTTCCTCATAAAAAGTAGGTTGAAAGGAAAGAGACAATTGAAAGGATTTAAATCCCATGTTCATTGTGTACTAGTCTTAACATCCCTAACATTCCCTTAGAATTTTATAGAGATGCATTGATCAGTTTGTATGTTGGTGAGGAAGAAGGAAGGTGACAAACAGAGAGACTTGACACAGAAGTAGGTGAAGAACATGAGTAAGGTACTGAACGGAGGGAAGTAGAGATTAATGTGAGTGGATATGTCGGTAAGGGAGGCGATAGTGATGAGAAATGTCGGATATTTTGTTTGCATGAACATAGAAATTGAACCATTGATTAGTGTTTATTGCATACAAATATACCTTGATTTGATTGAAGATTGGTTCATAAGTAGACATTTTTTTTACAGAAAAAAATACACAGACATAAGCTGAAGAGAGGAATGGAATTATCTATAATGAAAGAAATAAACTAATTGTTTAACAGCTGAGGTTTTGTAGATTTAATGAAGATCCATGGCGAATTCGTTGATAGATTGTGGTAATAATCTTAAAATGAAAGACAGTGACCAAGAAAGAAATGAAAGAACAGATCATTGGGTACATGTAATGCCGAGTGTTGGTAAAATAGTAAGAAGTTATGTAATTGTAATGGAAATGTTTCCATTGTTGCTAAAGCTATTAATAGCCTGAAGAAAAAGTAGAGAGGGAAAGAATGGAAGGAATGTTGAAAATAAAACGTTTTCGTGTTGACAGCGCTAGGCATACCTGTAAATTCGTATAGATTGTAATATGAGTTTGTGAACAATGTTTGTGACAAAGAAGAAAAGAACATAACCTATATCACGAATGTAATGTTGATGAGATTGAATGCGAATCATAATGAACGGTTTGGTGTTATGGTAATGAAGTATGTATTAACTCGAGCACTCTGAGATTGCATACTTTCGCCAAGCGAGGCCACGGTAGCCAAGAAAGGAAATTGGCTATGAAACAAGAATTTCATTTGTAGACTCCAAAATCAAATAATTCCTATGTTTAGATAGCAATAAGAGTTTTTCCAATCTCCTTGAAAATCTGTTCATGATTTGTTGAGAGTTATACTGCTAACAAATGTGATGACAAATATAAGTCAAACATATAAACGAACAAACAGATATGCACCATAATTGAATCAATAATGTTTTTCAACATCACTAACAACCCTTATAAATTTCAAAAAGATCCATTAATTATTTAGACAGTTTTGCTAAGAAGCTTAAAATGAGAGACAGTGATCAACGAACAAACAAGGGGATTATTACCAAAAATTGGTCATTTACTCATTCTGAAATAGCTAAGAAGTCATAATTTAATAAGAATTCAATCATAAGTGATTGAGTTATGGCATTCAGAAAAATGTGGCAGATAAACGGATGGAGATATCTTTAACAAAAGTCAATCATCTGTTCCTCGTAAGATATGTAACAAGCCCTTTAAATTTCGTCCAAATCGGTTTAAAATGTTTTGAGTTGACTTGATGAAAGAGATAGCGAGAGAAACACGACGAGAATATAAGTTCTTTGGGGGTAGGAAATAAATGGATGTCAGGAACACATGTTAGTGTTGATAGAGAGGTAATGTAGATAGATGTGATTTTTGAAGTGTAAGAATAGATATACATCTGTATTGGTTAAATTTCCATTTGTTTTTTCAGGGACTTGCACTCACAGCAGCTATTCTACGTATCAACGGCCAATGTTCTTAAGAGTCAAGAAGTGCTGAAGTTTAAAGATGTGAAAGTTGGGGGTTTTGTTCGCATACCAGAACCAAAGTACGACGGCCTTATTTATGGTATTGCTCTCGTTGAAGTTAAGGGACCTTTGTGTCCCATAGTGAAAGATTGGACTGCAGTAAGTGCCATATACATGGATGGGGAAACTTACGAAGGGGACATCAGCATCAAGGCCATAACGGTGGAGGTCGATGATTTGCAAATAATTTCACCGGATTTCCGTTTGTGTTGTCCGCATCAGTTTTGTGCGGGTAGGCACGAGAAATTCGATTCAAGCGAGTGTACGGCTTTGCAAACATCTTTCACTGGCCGAAATTTGGTTACTCTGCACGCCGACATTGCTTGTGAAGATGACAATGTCTGGGGTACTTTTAATGGGAGAGATCTTGCATCTCTTTTCTTTGAAGAGGAGTGTTTGGAAGTAAGTATGAAATTGAAAATATAAGATTTGTAGGCGTTGATGTGTGAATGATGAGTGTTTCCTGGTGATGGATGTTATGTGATGAGACATAGGTAGTAGATTTGTTATGATGAGTGTGAATAATAATGTGATATAGAATCCAATTAGAAATGTGTTGGAAATTTCCTGAAATGATAGAATGATCTGCGGAGAGGAAGTATATCTATGGAGAGTAGGAAAGCATTTGTCAGTGGAATTGGGTAAGTAGTAAAATTGAATGTTGATTGGTCATATAATGGTGTGTTACTGGTATGTATTTTGTAATAGAATTGAAATATATTGAAATAGAAATTTTTAGATATGAGGAATATGTAGAATTGATACGAAAATTATTTATGATTAGATGTATAGAGGGTCAAAGGTGTAAGATGTTATATCATTAGATAAGAATTAGCGTTACGTGCGCTGTGAAAAAAAATTGAAGGAAGTTAACAATAGTTTGGTACTGGAATGAACTAGAGTTTAGAGGAAATGTATAAACAATGAGGATTTTGATTTTCAGCATGGTGTGGTGGGGTTTGAAGAGGTTCGAGAGACGGTTGAGCAAGTGATGGCGAATTACAAAGCGGAAGGCATCTCTTTCGTTATTGCTGGTTGGTACATGGCAATGAAAGGTGATGGAGATGAAGTGATTACCGCCCGAAAACTGCACATCGCCAGCGTTGATCCAATGCAAATTTCAAGGACAGCAAGGAAAAGGAGGAGAACTGCAATTCTAGAAGAACCGCGTCAATTGCCTGCGAGGCGGATGGTTTCAAGGCCGGCGAGGGCTACCCAAATAATGCGTCCATTGAGTATCAGTAAGTGAATGAAATCGTTAGGTGTGTATAATGTAACGTTGAAAAGATGTGTTTCATATAGACTTAAAGTTGATAGGAGTTATATTAGATTTAGATAGATGAAGTGTAAGTTGAAGAAGTGAAAGGAATATAGACACGTGTGCTTGTGTGAAAAGTGTGTTAATGATGTAGCTTTAAGTCGAAAGGATTATTGTAAAGTTCTGCCGTGAGAAGCAGTGTTGAAGTTGGTAGTGATGAGCATAGTTTTTATGCATAAATGTGTAATTGATAATGAAAAGTTATTGTTTATTCGGTTAAAATGTAGTCATGTTTGAGTTGGTGATGGTAGTTCCCTAGAGCTTGTGATACTAATGAAATGTGACTTATGTATCGTGTGTGATATGAAAAGGTTGATGTGTAGTTCATCTTTGGCAACTTGGTTTTCACATGAGTGTTAATGCTGTATGGGAATATGTTGGTGCATGTTTTGGAACTTTTAGTTTGACACATAGTAGATGTTGATTCTTCAGTGTTTGTTGATTGAGTTTTAGCAATCATTTTTGGAGGTTGAAGCATTCTTTTAGTATTTGCTGGTAGTGTATGTCAAATTTAATTTTGATAGTGGAAGTAATTATGTCCCTATTTTCACGCAATGTATTGGCCTAAAGAAATCGGTGTGTGTGTGTGTGTGTGTTTGTGGGTGAAGAATAAAGATTGATAAAACAATGAGTGCATTTGTTCAAAGTATTTTTTATTATATTCAGGTCAGCTCTCGGGCGCTGGTTCCAGCGGCTCTTCAAGGGCCGGTGATGCAGGTAAGAATTGAGAATGTAATATATGTAAATGTATTTTTGGAAACGGAAGATGAAGATGTTACAAGAACGTAAGTACTGTGGAATGTTAATTATAATTGATTTATAGTTTTTTATGGATATAGTACATGTCCCTTTTTTTGTCTGTTAGAAGAGCTTTGTAGTTATTTAAAGAGGATGAAATTTTCATCTACTAGTATAAGAAATGGAAGGTTTGTGCACCAATATTTATGTTTTGTTGGGAGGAGAAAATGGTGAGAATTCGAGGGGTTAAAAATATTAGGTCAGTAGATTGTAATTGTAAATGATGTTCAATCTCTTACAGCTAGAATTGTTGTTACAGGTTGTTGATTGGTATAAAAGTATGGAAACTTTTATGTGCCGTGTTAGGTTAGAAAGGAATTACCTGTTCATTTGAATATGAAATACAGCAATGGTCGGTGATGGTGTGTTTGTTTGCCATTTGAACTATATCCTTGAGAAACTTTAAGTTGAGTATTGAAAGTATGGTAAGATATCGATTTGAAGAAATAGTACATTGTTATTGTTGCAGCGTGTGCCCTGTAATATTGATTAAAAGGGTGAGTCGTAGAATAATGAATTGAAGTAGATGTCTTGTTGGATAAGAGAATGATTGATATTAAGATTGAAAGAATTCATTAGACATGTATGTTTATGATAACGTTTGTAATTGGTTAATTGGGAAAGATCTTTGAAATGTTTGTATCTGAAGAGTTGATGGGAAGTAGATGATTGTGATTGGTTGCCAATGAGAAAAATGAAATCTCATAATGAAAGTTACGTTTTTCGACGTGAATACATGCATTCGATGGATTTTGTATGCGGGTTGAGGTGTGCCAGATGTGTGTAAATAACAGTGGAGATAGTAAGAATGGGCGATTTTCAACATATTGGGTCACAAGCGGATGCATACTGTATAATGATTTGATGTTACTAACGAAGGAAATTATGTACAGCTGGTGTGGCGCTTGGTGGTGCCGGAGGTGCGGCTGGAGGAGCCAGGTCGGCTGCTGTCGTTCGCGACAGCGTTTCTGATAATCGGGAAGATGCAGGCTCTACAGCGGGTTCAGTTGTACATCATGGTAAGGAGTAATGTGATGACTGGATTGTGAGTTTAGTGCGAAAGTGCTATGTTTAGTGTGAATGAGAAATTGGAAGGATGTGTTTGCGTATTGTATGAGATGGTGTTTGGTAGCGGAATAAATAGGGATGGGTAATTGGACAAGAAGTGAAAGCAGTGATTTATCTTTATCATAATTGATTGTGAAAGCCGGGGTCTTTGGACTTGGTTGGTGATGTTCATCATAATGTAGGTGTTGGAGACGTATCTTTTAAAGGTTATTATATGATATTTGAGGTGCTTCTGATTAAGTTTGACCTGGAAGTGTATAGATATATATATTTTTTGATATGCATAGACGATATAGCTCTAAACACGTTGGTAAATGGTTCTGTGTCTAGATACGATAATTATTTTTGTTTTTTCCGATGCGGTTGTGTTTATGGGCTTGACTGAATGTCAGTATTGGTGTGTTTATGTATTTGAATTGTGTTGTGTGAGGAGTGTCTACCGATGTTTCATAAGGTGTAAAAGAATGTCGGACATTAGTTGTTTTGTTGTGGATGTTTTTGTTGACGGGCAGTTTATGAGTTGGGGAAGATTTGGATGTGGAACTTTTAAATTGATTCAACTTCCGTTAGTTGCGTTCTCTTTCGAGGTTTGAAACCAATTCCCCGCGTTGGTTTTGTTTGTGCTGGCCTATCTTCAAAAAGAAATCTATTCAGCGGTTGCGGGTTGCTTATAATGAGATATTCCGCAGTTTAATGAATGTGCCAAGATCTAATAGGGCAAGCCTGATATTTGCTGTAAAAGACACTGATTGTCTCAAAGTCATGACCAGGAAATGCGCATGGAGCTTAAAAAAGAGGATTGAAAACTCCAACAACTCATTAATAAAAGCCATCGTTAATGGCCCTGGCTAGAAACTGTCTAATATCAGTAATATGTATATACGATGGCAGCGCCTCCTGTTGGCTGACGGAGGCCAAGCAATGGGGCGTAATGATGTCTAATATTTAAGATCATTGCGACATGGTCTGTGTGTAACCTAGAAATAAGAAACATTCTCCTGTGCACCATATCTCATTCCAAGTTTCTAATGTCTGAGTACTTAATATAGATTATTATTATTACTTGTTTTGTTGAAATGTGGTTCTGCTACTGATGTACGATTGATTGTATTGTCATTATTTTTAGAATTCCGAGGTGCGTGGAATGTGTGTGAATAAGTTGGCTGTTGATTTAGTGCGTGCGTTTATTATGGAAAGTATGAATTGGAGATGTTTTGATGAAAAGAAACATTTTGAGAATGTAGTGGAAGTTGCGAACGAAGAACTGAATGGGTTTAGGTCTTTTATGTTTTGACACTGTTCTAAAGGTTAGTTCGAATACGGGGAAGTGCTTTGGAAATATGCAGAATTGTAAATATTGACTTTAATGATTGATAAGTTATGTAATTTGAGAAATGATTTCTCGAATCTGTATGAAATAGTGGAATGAGACGTTTGAGCAGGCAAAGTTGTATTTGGTAGAATGTTGGAAGAGAAAAGATGGTTGGGTATGGTGTGTATTGATTGTGTTACTTGGATATGTTGGAAATTTGTAGCGTGGATTGCATGCGGGGGTGTTTTTTCACTGTATAGCATTAAGTGCAGTTGTAAAGTACACCTCGGATTCCCCATGATGGTGAATTAGTGGGGTTATTTCCCATGAAAGTTATTAAGCTATTAAAGTAGAATGAAAGTTTATAGATTGCTAGAATAATTATTCTTTTTGAAGAGCATTGAATTTAGGAGTTCATGGAATGCATTTGTAATTGTGAATTATCCTATATAGTTCATATAAATAAGATTTTTTGCAGCTGAAATGAGGTAAAATTGAGTACAGTAAATACTTAAGTGTCGGTTGAAATAGTGAAATCGCTTATATTATGTACTCTTAGAATTGAATTAATAGATTGTGATTAAGAAATGGAATATTAGGTGTTTGAAATCGTGAGAATCGCGTGAGTATTTATCCAGCACCTCGGGCCATCGGATAGGCCATAGGGTTATTTTAGTTGATATTAGGCCATGCTATGTTATGGGGAGGAGGACATATTTCGAAATGGTGGAAAGGAATTAGAACTTATTCAAAGCAAAAGTTGTTTGTTAGTGGTGTGGTGACCTTGATGTGTGCTTGATAATACTTCGGAGGTGTAAGTGGCGTTATGTAGGTATTTCATCCATTTTGTGATGTGATACTGCAGTCCATGACAATCGGGATGTCAAACAGCGAGTTATAACCGTAATGAACTTGGCTGGTTACAGTGCTTACATCTATATTATTAGACTTGAATGCTAAGTGTGTTAGTGCATCGTAACAATAGAGAGGGGGTAGACCCAGCTACACCAAGTCAAGATTATGGCCACTATATTATGAGATCTATAAGAGCGGTGTGACAGCAACGGTGGAATGACGTCAATACTAAGAAGTTCAGAGTCATAAAACCGAGAGTACAAGAGTGGGCAACGTCCAGGTACGGCGACCGGCGATTGGAGGTGGTATTGTGCCGGCTGTGCATTGGTCATACCAGGCTGACCCATCAATACTTTGTGGAGCCTCGTCTTCAGCCTTATTGTGATGACTGTCTGGTGCCGCTGACAGTACTCCATCTCCTCGCAAAATGCCCTATCTATTTTGAAATGCGAAGGAGATACTTTTTATGCCATCGGAACGGGGACATATATGCGATAATGGTAGAAATAGTTTCCGAACTCACTCATAATTCTTTTGTCTTCTTTCTTTTCGTTACTCGTCTCTTTTCCTGCACCGCATGGCTGAGCGATTACGTTCGGTCCTCGGCCCGAGTGCCACCGCGCTCCCATACCGTCAGCCACCTGTTGAGTGTCCCGCCCACCCTACCGCCCTCCTTCCTACCTCTCTATGGGACAGCCTTTTATGACATTAGATATGGAGGTCGTGAAGATCCTGAACCTGTTAACGTGGCGTTTGGGTAGGATAAGAAATGTAAAAGAGTAATTTATAAGAATTTTCGAATGGAAATGTATTTTTTTTTTTATTTTCGCTACAGACCGCAATGATGAAGGAGAATTGGAAGATTTGGAAGGCAACGATCACAATTGAAGCCCAGTGATTTGAAAACAGCAGAGACGTCAGTGATGGAGCAACTTAGAAAAAGTCCAGATAGTTGGTAGAAGTTTGTAGCGTTGTTTAGGTATATTTAA
>LQNS02012228.1:124588-140954 GCA_001587735.2 Parhyale hawaiensis | reverse complement strand
CATGACTGTACATGTTCTTTTCCCGCCCTATATGATGACTACAGCTGTACCACTCGTCACAACCATGGCTGACGCTTTTTACTCCGACTGCACTCGCTCGTTTTCCTCTGCTTCCCGTGCCGCTCGACGATTATATAAGGACCCCATATCGCACCATGTCATTCGCCCTCTAGGTCCCACAACGCTAGCACCACCACATTTTAGGTCCTCTTAAATATAAAAAAAATTTTATTGTTATATCCTCAAGAATTTATTAGGTTTTTGAAAATGGGATAAAGCTCCCGAAACGTCAAATTTTAATTAGCTCGTGTCGACTTCTATTTGAATTTTTGTTATTTACCATAGGATAGTGATTTTAGTTTCATATTTGTAAAGAAAGCTGCTGTACATGGATATTAACTGAACCAGTCTTTCCCTACCTAAACTTATAGGTAAGAACCCCGTTGGAGACAAATGTTTTCCCCACCCAAAATGACCAATTCAGTATTCTTTAATAGTAATTCAATTGCACAACTTGCCATAAATAACAAAAATCCATGGATGTAAACTTTTCATTATGACTGCTAATACCTATCCTATGATATGTATGTTGAGCGGGGCGCGATCGGTCGATTTGCGAGATCGATCGCGCTGCGCAAACGATCGATTGTTCAAACGCCTAACCTAACCTAATTAATAAATGAACATGTTAATTATATATAGTTAAAACTAATTAAATATGACACATACTCAGAAATAGGGGGAAAGTTGAAGAAAAACATTGATCGTCCGCGCAAAACAATTGATCGATGGATACGCATTCGATTAATACCTACAACTTCTACCGATTGCGCAGCGCGATCGATCGATTGTCTAAATCCATCGTTCACGCGTAACATATATATATATATATCTAAGCTGCCTGATAGATGTACACCCCATCCGAGAACCTTGTAGGTTAGGGAGCAAGTACTGGTTCTGCTAATGTCCTATGTAAATATAGGTATTTTTACGGATTTACTATGTATAAAGCGACATAAGAACACTAGGAGAACCAGTCCATGCCTCCTAACCTACAAGGTTGGCGGGGTTAGAGCTCATTGTTAGGGGGCTGGAACGAAGATGGACGGAGGCAGCACAAAAAGTTTTTGGCGTTTATCGGTCAAGAAATAGGCGTGTGTTGTAATGTAGACTTATTTTCCTTCAAAATGAGACAAAATTTGCAGAAATCTACGGTGTTTATAGAACTTTTTTCACTATCTGAACTTGAAGGTTTGATAGACATACGAGAATTTTGGTACCTCTAACGAGACACCGGCCACTTAACAGGTCGTATATGAATATTCGTGGCCATCTGATAGGCCGTAACGATATATGTATTATATATGTACCCAGTGTAGAAGAGCCCGTTGTAGCTGAAATCTAACCTAACCCAGTCTAACCATTGACTAAACGTGACGGTACCCAAAAATTTCTAATGAAAAAAAAAAACAGGCCTTGCCTCCCTAACCTACCCGACATAAAACCCGAATATTCCTAACCTAACCTAACCGTTATAGGGCGACATACTGGAGCAGCCAACAATTAATTCGCTCTCATCTAGGTTAGGTGAGCGGAGGACTCGTTCTACTTATATTCTAATGACGTCATAGAGTAAAATATGCCACGGTAAGGAAAATGAAAAAAATGGCGCTATGTAACGAAAGCTCATCCTAATGCCAATGAAACGACGAAGCTAGGTAACGTAAGCTGACTGTAGGGCCAATGAAACGACGACGCAAGGTAACGAAAGCTGACTGTAGGGCCAATGAAACGACGCTAGGTAACGAAAGCTGACAGTTGGGCCAATGAAACGACAACGCTAGGTAACGAAAGCTGACTGTAGGGCCAATGAAGTGACGACGCTAGGTAACGAAAGCTGACTGTAGGGCCAATGAAGGGACGACGCTAGGTAACGAAAGCTGATTGTATGTAGGCCAATGAAACGACGACGCTAGGTAACGAAAGCTGATTGTATGTAGGCCAATGAAACGACGACGCTAGGTAACGAAAACTGACTGTAGGGCCAATGAAACGACGACGCTAGGTAACGAAAGCTGACTGTAGGGCCAATGAGACGACGACGCTAGGTAACGAAAGCTGGGTGTAGGGCCAATGAAAAGACGACGCTAGGTAATAAACGCAAATTGAGACGTTAGCGAAACTTTTCTATGCATCATCTACCAAACCTTTTCATATCGTTCTTTGCCATTGTTGATGTAGTGTTGAACTTGACATGGCGCGGCGACCCCAGGCGTTCGTATAAGTTAGCTTAGTCATTAGCTAGGCCTTCGGGACGTCTATCTTTCGTGCTTACTTTGCTTCTTTCCATTTTGATACTCCTACTTGCTCATGCTTTATTCTGATCTTCCTCTTCTTTCCTGACTCGTTGTTCCCATGCGAGTTGATCCCGTGTGGTAACACCTTCGTGCATGGATTTCCCAAATTTCTATCTTCAGACTTTATGTAGACGGAAGCTTAAACTACTCAAATTAATAATAATGTTGAACTTGACAATAAAGCTCAAATATAAATAAATTCCGACGGTTTTAGACCATGAATTTGAATTCGGTGCATCAATACCTACAAAAAAATATCAATCTCAAAGCTGATTGAAATGGAGTGGAAGTGCTCGACTGCAAAATACCGGCTCATTGCATGGTATCTAGAGCTACGCTCTCACTAAAATACCAAGAAGGTACTTTAGCTTCAGTTAGCCTTTCACAAAACTTTTGTTTCGTACCTACTTAAGCTTTCTGTGCTAATAGCTAAAACCTTGTCCAATTGTTTTCTCGCGATTTGCTGCAGTCAGCCGGGATAAAATGCTCCATAAGCAATTGGGTTTGGTAAATTCAGGTTCGCCCATCATGTGTCATGGGGATCACCGAACCAAGGTTGATTATGTAGGTTATCTTAGCTATTAGCTAGCCCTTCGGGATGTCTGAATTTCGTGCTCGGTTTGCTTCTTTCCAATTTCGTACTCTAACTGATACAATTTTTTTTTCTCGTTTTTCACAGCATTTTTCGGTGTGCTGTTCCCATGTGCGTTGATCTTTTCTGGAAAAACTCTCATACATGGGTTCCTCATCTCTGTTGACATGCTATAAATTCCTTGTTTCTTCCTCTGCTCAATCATCTTAGCGGTGGAGAATGCAGAATTGCCGATCTCATGTACGTGGGTAGAATATGTAGAACTAGTTACAATATATCCTATGTCATCGTTATAGGATAGAAACTACAGTGGCTAAGACAGCAGAAACGTACATTAGATAAACATTTCGCTATTGACTGAAAACTTTGCTGGGAATCTATAAATCCGTAGAATATATAGGTAGCATTATTAGACTGACAGGCCCATTCCCAGAGAGCAGCCGGGACTGACGCCCCGGCCCTCGATGGGCTATTGCCATTAATTCAGAATTACCTTCCATTCAAGTATGAAAGCAGTACCTAATTAAATGTCCTGCATAACTCATACGATTATTTAACTCTATCTACGAAGTTAATATGCCTCAGACTGACCAGGTTCGCCCGAGCACTTAGACTGACCAGGTACGCCCGAGCACTTAGACTGACCAGGTACGCCCGAGCAGTTAGACTGACCAGGTACGCCCGAGCAGTTGGACTGACCAGGTTCGCCCGACGAACACTTGAGTAACGGTGATCATTCAAACTATATGAATAATTAGTTTAAGAGTCAAGTTCCGAACTAACGAGCCAACCAAATAATGCGGAGTCTTTTGTTCGCAGATGGAGTTTGCCAGCAGGAGCAGCGAAATACAGAGGTCTCTTGTCCCACCGGACTATTTCCAGGGCTATGATAACGCCACGTCTGTTCAAGCAGCCATCCTAGACGACAAATTTTCCCTAGAGTCGCGTGTAAAGGAAGAAGACTTTTTTGAAGCCATTGAAGATCGTTTGGTGAATGCCCAAGCCAATTACCTCAAGGAGTTAGATAACATAAGAACCCAGTACAACGACAACATAGCAGTTCGACTCCTTGATGAAAAGTTTGCTGCCGCCGATTCTGCATCAGATACTACCAACACTAGAAAAGAAACTACAACTGATCAACCCAAGCAGCTAAAAGATGGGTCCACACAGCACGTTTGCCCCATTTTCAACTGTGGCATATTGACGTACAAAATAAAGAGGCACTTACTTACCCATCACCCCGAGCTTCAAAATGAAACATTGACGTTGACAATCAATGTCGGAAAAAAACTATCAACCAACAGGATGCGCCGCCAACAATCACCGGTACCTAGAGTAAAAGAGCAAATGCAGAACAAAAAATCATTCGCAAAAAAACAGACCGGCCTGGTAGCACGAAAACACAATTACAAAAAGTGTGTAACTTGTTCAGAATTGAGAAATAACATAACGGATCATATTCAAAAAACACATCACATATCGCCAGAAGATCCCGCATACAGAGATCTTATAGCAAACAGTACAGCAGTACCCGAGTGCTACGTACGACTTGCTGATGGCAAACCTGTTGAAATTACAGGTACTGAAAGGGCAGCTATCGATGAAGATTTTGATAGTTCTGTCGCCAAACAGCAAGAAACCAATAACAAACTCAAAGAGCTTCGTACAAGAATAACCGACCTCAGATTAAAAATAGCAGAAGCAGACGCAGCTAATCTTTCAGAAGTAACGCGACTGCGCGAAGAGCTAAATTCACTTCAAACCTCATATAACAATATCAGGTTCAACTCTAATCTTGCAGATCTTCCCGACAACATACAATGTTGGATCGGAACTTTCGTAAGTCACCTGCAAGAGAAAAACTACGACGATGCAGAAAGACGGGGCCGCATTGCCCGGGATGTGCTGCTACCATACATCAGGCTGCATGACAACCAACTTTCGTTCCACAATTTACTCAACGGTAACATCATGCATGATTTGCTAGGTGAATTTATCATTAAAAGTTCCACATCTTCAGTCACGAAAATCAAATACTTGAAAGTGTTGCAGGCAATGATCCATTTCCTCGCATTCAACTCCATGAGCCCCGAAAGACAAACTGAGCTCACTGACACGGCACTATCGGCAATCAAAGTACGCGTGGAAGACGTCAACCAACAATTCGAAACTCGCCTGTGTTCACTGAATAAAAGCAAACCAGTTGAACAAGTTTGTAAGAAACGACAATCCCAGACTAATCTTGTATCAGACGATGAAATTGCTTCTTTCTTCAAAGAAGTGGGACCTACCATACAAGCTGTCATCCAGGACTTCGACAACGGCGACGTAGAATTTTACACGCTTCAAAAGTGCTTACAAATCAGAGATACGCTCTTAGCCATAGCAATTGTCAGACTTGGTCGGAGGTCAAAAGAAATGATAACAATAACAACAGAAGAAGTAAAAAAAGCAGAAACTACTGTAATTAATGGAAAAACGTATAAACTTGTAGCCGTGGCCGATCACAAAACTGTAAGTTCGAGGCAAGAAGCTTATATCGCTTGGACCGAAGAAGAATTCAAAGTTCTGCAAATTTACATTGATATTTTACGGCCTANGAGAAAAACTACGACGATGCTGAAAGACGGGGCCGCATTGCCCGGGATGTGCTGCTACCATACATCAGGCTGCATGACAACCAACTTTCGTTCCACAATTTACTCAACGGAAACATCATGCATGATTTGCTAGGTGAATTTATCATTAAAAGTTCCACATCTTCAGTCACGAAAATCAAATACTTGAAAGTGTTCCAGGCAATGATCCATTTCCTCGCATTCAACTCCATGAGCCCCGAAAGACACTGAGCTCACTGACACGGCACTATCGGCAATTAAAGTACGCGTGGAAGACGTCAACCAACAATTCGACACACGCCTTTGTTCACTGAATGAAAGCAAACCAGTTGAACAAGTTTGTAAGAAACGACAATCCCAGACTAATCTTGTATCAGACGATGAAATTGCTTCATTCTTCAAAGAAGTGGAGCCTACCATACAAGCTGTCATCCAGGACTTCGACAACGGCGACGTAGAATTTTACACGCTTCAAAAGTGCTTAAAAATCAGAGATACGCTCTTAGCCATAGCAATTGTCAGACTTGGTCGGAGGTCAAAAGAAATGATAACAATAACAACAGAAGAAGTAAAAAAAGCTGAAACTACTGTAATTAATGGAAAAACGTATAAACTTGTAGCCGTGGCTGATCATAAAACTGTAGTTTTTTTAAGTAAAATAAACACACCCCCTTTAAAAACACAGCCCGTGTGACCCTCCCAGTTTGTATGAGTAATTATTTTTTTTTGTAGTAGAGGTGGTAGTAGTAGATAGTTGGAGTAGTAGTTGTAGGAGTAGTAGTACGTAGTAGCAGTTTTAGGAGCAGTAGAAGTTGTAGCAGAATTAATAGTAGTAGCTAGTAATATGCAGAAGTAGCAAGTAGTAATAGTGGTGGTAGATTTGAAGAAAAAAACAATTATACATAGCTAATTTAATATAAGCCTATCGCCAGGTAAAGAGCTCTGCAAATGGAGAACATAAGTTATATACCTCATCAAACTTCACTGTAGTAGAAATACAGTAATCTAATGTCATATGAAGAAGCTTGTTTTACTGCGTATCCTCATTCACTCACTCTGGCATGGATCATCCCCACAGAAGACCAAAAGAATGGTCCAAGTCCAATATTACGGATGTAACCTTCACATAAATGGTGTAACCCTATATTACACCATCAAACTTGCATTAACCCTATTTAACCCAAACTAAACCATTTCAACCCAAGTAACCCTACTATAACCCGTATGACCTCCCAAGACCAAGAACAGTTCATATAACCCAAATACCTCCAACCCCCCTATTCTGGCACGGGTATGCACCATATAACACCAAAATAATGGTCCAATCCTATATAACCCCATCTAACCCCATTCAACAGAAACTAACCTATTCTAACCCAAATAACCCCATTGCACCCCATATAAGCTCCTCCAACCAGTAACAGCGTATTACCCAATCAGTCTTCGGTCAATCCAGTATTGCCATATCCTACCCAGGAGTCATCATACATGATAAAATTTATGCTTTCGTAAACCTTAACTGAGCAATGCTATATGTATATGATTCCTCTTATCTCCTTTGGTGGGTATAAATTCTTTGGATTTATCATAACACATTTCTTACCGTACTCTAACTCGGCGTATTTTTACTTTCAGTATGCTCAATTTCTGTATTTCAAGTTTACGTACTTTCATTTTGGTTCATCTCAGTTCGCGTATTCTCACTTTCCACAGTGTTAGCGCAATCTCAGTGAGCCTATTCACAGTGACCGTATTCTCCATTGGCACATTCTCAGTGAACACATTCACAATTAGCATATTCTCTGTGGGCCCAATCTTACTGTGTACAGTCTCTGCTTCCCCAACCTCAGTATCACTTTTTAGTACTGCTTCTCATCAAAATAACCTTTACCTGTACTTAATTGCACTTATAATGTAGGACTTAGTGAGCTGGTCCTATCATAAGACACTAATCATAGTTTCAGATAACCTAAAAGTCTCTTCCAAGCCAATTGATATGAAGAAACTGAACCATTGATGCCAAATTTTTAGTCCTTACACACTTTACCAAGTGCAGTTTTGGAAAATCAAACAATAAAAAGACATATTTAGACTCAAAAGAAAGCTCTTGATGAGCGGTGTCTATTATATTGCGGTATGCACTCTTTACATATACTGAACTCCAGTTAGATCAAGAAAAAGCTCTGTCTGAGCGATTTCCACCTAATACCAACTTAAATCGGAACTCCCGAGGTAAAAACAAATACTATATAGCAAAACGTACACTGAAAACAAAGCTCATGGAGTGGTGAAGCTTTCTATATAACCAGTATAGGTTTAGAAATTCATCATAAAAAGTTTAGAGCATTACAAGGTGACGCACAGTAACATCCAGGGCCCTAGCTGCCACAGAAAACCTTCATCTAAGTCTCGACCTCAAGGACTAAAACCAATCGATAAGTTAAGCTAAGTGGGAGGGAAAGATAGCTCTTGAGGTGAGGATTCTAACGCATTATACCATTAGCGGTCTATCGTTAGGTAAACATAGCATACAAGCCAAAAGAAGTTGTCAATCAGGCCTAAAGTCCCATATCTAGGCTCTAAGCCGGTGGATTTTTTCTTTAATGCCGAGGTTTACACATGAAACCAATCCAACACCTTTGTCAAAGACACTGTTTAGAGACTTTTTTTAATGAGGATTCCACCAGTATACAGTAAAAAAAACTTTTAAATAAGTTTTCATAAAAATAGGTCCCACCCGAAGTGAGCTATAATGTAGCCAGGGCCTGAAAATGACTGAAGTTGGCATTTGTCTGGGACAATTAGGAGTATTTGGAACAAGATAGAGGGACCTCTAGTTGAGGACATTATGTCGATAGGCTCTATATTCACTTTTAATAATGCTTCAATAAACAAGTTTTTCGTATCGGGTTCGGAATTATCGGATTCTTGGTGAGAGTCTTTTTAGTTTCCGTCTTTTTGGATATCACCATTTGGGTTATCAACTTTTTTTGGTCCTCATAAATCAAACGATAAACATATTTAGGCTGAAGACAAAGCAACCGTCTTTATATAAAAACCAAAAGTTTCAAATGATACGTTGACATACCTTAGGGTGTTATGTAAGGTGTTGAAAAATACAGAAGTATAATAATCAGCCCTCCAATACCCCCAATTTATCACATAGGTACCTACTAGTCCCAATGTGTTCCAATTGCTGCTCCAAATAAAGGCATTTCTATTGATATTGATACAGAATCATCAATTGTGTGGGGTTTCATTGGCTCCTCTTGTGAGGAACCAAATTCATGTAGCTACAGGTACTTATCCATACTCCGCACTAAAATAGAACAAAATAAAAGTAGAATAATCCACAGGGCAACTGGACTTTGGTAGGGGTAAAAGAAAACCCAACAATAAAATTCAACTATACATTATATATACTCCTCACAGTTTCCTCAGAGAAGGAAGAGGCAAATATAAAGACCAGGCTTCAGCTAAGTAGAACACATGTATAAGGTATAATAGCAGAGAAAAAGCGTTTAAGTGGACACCGTATGGGATTCGAACCCAATACAGAGTTCTCTCAGTAAGCCGGACACAGTTTACGACCACCATTTACACTTTTTCTTTCTCTGAAGTGTCATAATGCAGCTTAGGTTATAGAATGATGAAGATCCCAACTGAAGTCTGGTTCCATTGATTTATCAACTAGTTTCAAGTTTAAGCCATTTACCTACCTACATATATGGTTCAAGTTAATAGGTTACAGTATATAAGTCAATCATCAAGCACTTTCCTATTCACTGAGGTTGCTGGTGACATGGCTCAGATATCACCTTCCAGGCATTGCATATACTACAACCCTCCACCATGAAAGTGCCTGAGCGCACTGTCCCCCTACACCGGTAGAGTATAGGCAGTTTCCACTGACCTGGTGATGCTGGCTCACCTGTTTACCACGCAGCAGCTTCTGAAGGCTGGAATAGAACCAACACAAACCGACGTTAGACAGTGCACTATTCACTAGACCAGCTAGTGACAAGATTTAGGTCCTCGAATTGTCATAGTAAATAGTTGACCATGAAATTTCAAATGGACATATTACATACTCAAGTTCATTAAGTCAATCCCTTTCACTCAGACTTCAGGGGCAACAGCCACTGTGGGAAACCGGGGTTTCCGGGAATCTGTTTTTTTTTTTCTTGAAACAAAAAACCTCAATTATCTCGACTTTTTCCAAAAAACTGTGGAGATAATTCGCTGCTGGCTCTCTCTTTGGTCGCAAACTGTGGCACCACAGAAGACACCCAGCAGAGTCACTCCACACACGTGGGGTGACGTGAGCAACGTCACCTGGACTTCTTCCGAAGACTCTCAAAGTAACTCAAGGTAATCATTTTCTGAACATGTTCCAGGCATATGAAATCATTCCCTACCTGGTAAATTTTTGAACTAGGTACACTTATGTTTACCTATCATTTTCACCTCAGGTAATATGTGTAACTACATAAATTAAATATTGATGTAACTTTTGTTTATGTACGTTATTAAAACACGACCACTACACCAAATATGCCTCACCCGAAGAAATGGATCCGGAATCTTATGAAATATAAGGCCTTACTTTCACCTACCATGCAAAAATTCATATTTTCATGTAGCTATATAACATGTTTCTGGTCTAATCTGTAAATTTATATTTTACTAGAAATTGCAAACCATACATCTAAACATACTACTTAGAGCACTATTCATGACAAATTTCTAATGAATTGGATGAAAAATGAATTTTCATGATTTTTTTTCCAATACAGAAACTCATTATTTACTACGCCCACTCAAACTTTGGGTGTCATTATAATTAGCTATAATATTACATGCACCTTTAGCGGCAATTTTGATTGCCCCACTGCTGGGGTGTCATCGGATTACTACATCACTGGAAAGGGGTTTTGTTTAGCCAGCAATGGGTGCCTTCCCTTTCCTCAGTAATAATCCTCACCAAATTTTACTTCATTTCATTTATTGTCGGTGGCTGAAGGACATTTTCAACTACCAAAGTTGTAGTAATCATGAAGACCTTGCCAATAATATCACATTCAATACTGATATTGATTTTACAAAGACTTAGAGGTTTATGTTACAGGGTACAGACAGACGGACACACAGACACGGGAAACATATCGAGAGCCAAAAAATTGACCCAAGGTAATGCTGCAGTGCCAGCTCCATATAATTTTCCTTTTTCTGTTACCTTCGCCTCTTCTTCCTGCACTTTCACACACTTTTATAGTATTATTATTATTAGATTCAGTGTTTAACCACCCTAGACGCAGCGAGGCGATTCAAGAGTGAAGCTCAACCGAAAATAATATTACGCTTTTCATTAGTAGGAATATTTATCTCGGTAATCCTGCCAGAAAAACTAGGTTGGCTCAGTGCGCTACTACTGGCGTAAAAAGGCGCAAAGTATGGTAGCAGACACCCAAGTCGTCGGCCCCTTTTGTGTCCTTCCACACGAGAGACTAGAGATATCCCGCGTACCTGGTCCGGCTATCTCGATCGACAGCCCACCTCACGGGACAGAAAGAGGAAAGTAGAAAACCTACTTAACTTTACAAAATTAACCTCGTCAGCAGGAACTGCAGCCAAACGCTACATCCCCTGCGGAGAAAGCACTCGTAACCCTTCGGTGCGTGATGCCCAAACATATTGCGTGATGCCCAAACATATTGTGGCAGGGAAAGTGCCATGAATGCATAGCTAATCGCTAAGGTAACATACTAAGTCCCCCCGGAGGCGCTGCTCCCCATAACATAGAATGGGCGAACGCGGAATCTATTCACGAAGGTCTTCCCATGAGGATCAACGGGCATGTGAACAGCAACTACGATATGAAAAGAACAAGAGCCAACAGCAACATCATTAGCAGTATAGAAGTGCAATGAAGATCATCAGCACGAAATGCACGTCTCGAAAGCCTACCTAATGGCTAAGATAACCTACACTAGCCCCTTGGGGTCGCCACGCCCCACAACATAGGATGAGCGAACCTCCTAAGGCCCATCCTATGCCTCCTGAGGGGAACGCTAATAGCAACCGCGTCAAGACAAAAAATCAAGTGCGAAGCGAAACTATACATAAGGAACGAAGTGAACTGGTCACAAAGGATAAACCTCTCAAGCCCGCCCTAAAGATGTAACTACTTCCGACAAGATATTATTTCTTCGTCCAATTTCTCTGCGTGTTATTGTCTTTCACCCAAACAACTCAAAACCTTATCAACGGATGTTTATGCAATTCCGAGGAAATATTATTTATAAGAAACAGACGATTCACTTTTCGTGTACAACAATCCATCCTTTTGTTTCTTTTTCTACCTCATGTTTCTAAATGCCTAAACTGCATAAGTAATAGAAAAAATTGTCATCAAATTTCTTTCAGTTGTTAAGTATATCACTAAGTAAATGACCCCTGTTTTCTATTATTTGTTGGTTTTGCAGTTTCCTATTTTATGCTTGTTAGCACATTAAAAAAAATTGTTAATGCATCTCAACATTTCTACTTCTAGTATTGTTGGAAAACATTAATTGTTCAATTTCCCTCCAGATGGGTTCCTTGTACATTTTACTCATGCTTTTCATAATCTTCCTTTGCAATATAACTATACAAGTTACCAGCGTATATAAAAAAAAAATAAACATTAAATCGCATGAAATGTTGATACTACCAAAAGGTAGAAATGATTACATATTAGAGTTAACAGAATAATCATGTTTTCACACCCAATTTCAATTTTTCATTACGGTTCCCTCGCTTGGCAGAGATATGCGTTCNGTTACCAGCGTATATTAAAAAAAAACATTAAATCGCATGAAATGTTGATACTACCAAAAGGTAGAAATGATTACATATTAGAGTTAACAGAATAATCATGTTTTCACACCCAATTTCAATTTTTCATTACGGTTCCCTCGCTTGGCGGAGATATGCGTTCTCAGATTACTCCACTTTCGTACTAGATGCCCCCTTCTGAGCGCCATTCCCATACATTAGCAATCTTTTAATTTGAACCACGGTACTATTGCAATCAGTCCTTTCAAAAACTTCTACGAATTTCAAAAATATCCCCTTAGATCCAACTGAGCTTACTAAGGAACAGGTAGCAACGAATGAAGAATTTCCTATTTCAACCAGCTTTCTTGTAGAAATAAAGGCTTCCTATTATTGTTCAACTGGTATTGCCCCCCTATTTCCAAATCAAAGACCATCAACAGCAACCGAACATGAAGGATTTACTCGGCTATACATTGTTATTGTTATATTGCGGGTTTTCCCGCCGAACTCTGCTATACAGCCGGACCTACAACATTGAGGGGTACTAGGGTCTTACACTTGAGTAAATATGATGGTAGAAGTAGTAATGACTTGTTATTTAGCTATACCTTACTTTGAAGGTACCGTAGGTCATTCCTTAAAATTAAAGGTATAATTTGGAGAGAAAGAAGAAATCACTGCAATGGGACATAGAATGCCGCAGCCCTTCCGATGAGAACATCCGAGTTAGAGAATATTTCCAATGTTCTGTACACAATACGCCATAAGAGAACTGGTTAACCCTATAACCTAAGCAACGCGCCCAAGTGATACAGCTAATAACTATGTTACGGTAAAATCAAAATCAACACTAATTAAGCCCTTTGTATTACTTTTAGTAATATTACTATCACAATCAATTCTTCCTTTAAAATACCAACTACTTCATTTCCATCACATTGTGTACGACACATAATTCTGATTATAGACTTCTAAATATACTCAGCTAGACACAAATACAATAAAAATAAACATAAAAACTACAACGAAACTACTTGATACGAAGAAACAAACACCAGGGTCCCGTGGAGGCGCAGCTTCCTTCAAATAAAATGCATACATAGAAAAAAACAGAAAACGCAAAATAAAACATTAAAATGAACCCGATGGACGGTACACACTTGAAGCAACATCTCCACTATATAATACCTTACATTATCACAGTAATTGTTCCATTCAAATACTAGCTACCTACTTCATTTACGTCACATGGTGTACCATAGACGTAAGAAATTCTAATTATACCGTTCTAAATATTCTCAACTAGAGAGTAACACAAATAAAAGCACAATAAACGTATAATACAAGGAAGAAACTACTTTATAGACTCAGCGTCCCGTGGAGGCGCACCTTCCTCGAAATAACATGCGTACATAAAATTAAACCTACAAC
Organism: Parhyale hawaiensis; assembly: GCA_001587735.2. Taxonomy (NCBI): domain Eukaryota; kingdom Metazoa; phylum Arthropoda; class Malacostraca; order Amphipoda; family Hyalidae; genus Parhyale; species Parhyale hawaiensis. Next base: position 127,134 of record LQNS02012228.1, on the reverse strand, counting down.
ACGAAATAAAATATTTAAATATACCTAATCACACTACAAACTTAAACCAACTATTTGCACTATGTAATAGCTCATCACAATTGTTTCATTCAAATACAAGCTACCTACTTTATCACATCGTGTACCCCAGATCAAATTAATTCTAATTATACCCTTCTAAATATTCTCAACTAGAGAGTAACTGACACAAATAAAAGTACAATAAACCTATACTACAAGGAAATAACTACTTCATGGACTGAGCGTCCCGTGGAGGCGCACCTTCCCCGGAACATGCCTACATAAAATAAAACCTACTACGCAAAATAAAAAATTTAAATATACCTAAACAACACTACAAACTTCTACCAACTATCTGGACTTTTTCTAAGTTGCTCCATCACTGACGTCTCTGCTGTTTTCAAATCACTGGGCTTCAATTGTGATCGTTGCCTTCCAAATCTTCCAATTCTCCATCATTGCGGTCTGTAGCGAAAATAAAAAAAAATACATTTCCATTCCAAAATTCTTATAAATTACTCTTTTACATTTCTTATCCTACCCAAACGCCACGTTAACAGGTTCAGGATCTTCACGACCTCCATATCTAATGTCATAAAAGGCTGTCCCATAGCTCGAGGTGCCGAGTTCAAGCGACAAGCCTGTCACGGGATCTTTGTCGCGTCCGGCGCGCTGAGTTGGCAATTGTTTGGCATGCGAAAGCTGGGTGGGGGCACCTGCCTGACCAAGAATGGGAGGGGGGGGGGGCTCGGATCGTGGAACCTTCCGTTTCCGCGCCATAGTTTATAACGACCCGTGGTCGGCTGCGGCTCTACTTACTCCTCTGGGGCCAGTTGGCCTATATCTGCAGCACGAACTAATGAATGTGGGTTTCCAGGTGAGGGTACAGTCAAAGTTGACTTTACCTTTGACCTCAAGCTGGTCGAGCTCAGTAGTTACCGACCCAAACGCTCACCGCTGGCCACAGACGCCACCTTAACAGGCCTTGCCCATGTCTGGAAAGTTGCCGTTCAAGGAGGAAACACAGGATTGTAGGCTAAGTAGTGCCGCACATCCCTGAGAATGACGGGCGAATAAAATTAAATAAAAAGAAATGGTAGTGGTTTTCACATTTTTTCATGTTTCTAGTAAAAAACTGTGAAAACCACCACCATTTCTTTTTGTTCGATTTTTTTGGCCCGTCATTTTTAGAGATGGTGCGGCATTATTTAGCCTACAGTTTAAGCCTATGTCCGGTTTTCTAGCTCAGCTAGTCTTCACACAGAAAGTTCTTTAGTGCCAAGTGAACGGCTACTAGCATGGTGGACGGGTACTAGATATGTTACTCTAACACAACCAATATAAATGATTGGAAACATTACTTCACCTGAGAAAACTACAACACACCTTACAGCTGTCCTATGCATCTCTCCATAGCCGAGCTGCTGATGCCCAAATCCCGACAGAAATCTAAATTCAATTCACCAGCAGTCAATTTGTGCAGCTCCACAACACAGTTCGGCATCTCGGTGTCCAGTGAGGGGCCTGAACAGTACAGGGTATTGTAGAAATATCTGTAGTAACACAAGGGATCTAGGATATATAAAGATATTTCTCTGAATGATTTCGTTCAGCAATTAATTAATGTTAAGAGTAAGTCTCCGAAGCCACTACACGGGGTTGCAGGAGAGCAAATGTAATACAATGAAGCCCGTCACCACACCTGCGCATGGGGCATCACTGTGGAGCGAAATTATAGTCTAAAAAATAATTAGAATAAAATTACCAAGGGCGAGAGAACAGCAAAAAAACTCAACGGGAAACTAAAACTTACGCCCCAGAGGCCCAACTGAGAGAGTGAATACGCTGTTTTAGCTTCCCTAGAGGCAACAGACCCAACATACAAGTGAGCCAATACGTTGTGCCTGACCCACCTTCCTGAGGGCAGGACGGCTCCTTTACCTTTGATGATACTTCAAACGAGGTCCAGGCGACGTTACACACGCCGCCCATCTTGTGCAGAGGTGATGCTGCAATCCGTGACCAGCGGGGTGGCTAACAGCGAGTGATCCCCACAGTTCACGTAGCCGCTTACAGCAGGTTTATCTGGCACTTTCAGTAAGCATGCGTCAAGTACGTGTTTAAATTTCGCAGTCTCCGTACCGGTGACATTTCGAATGTGACGAGGCATTTTGTTGAATAATCTCGCCCCTCGGACTACGAAACTATTAGAATACTTTGTGGCTATTGCATCACTACCAGTTCTGATCGGAATGCGCACCTCACAAGTGCGACCAATACGATTTGAGTGTCTGGCCTGGATTCGCCCATTGACATTGACAGTAATTCTTTCTAGAATATTCCAAATATATATATATGATCGTAAAGCGCTCGAATCTCCTTTGAATTGAATACATTTGAAGTTGAGCTAGTCTTTCGTGATAGTTTAGATCTTGCATGCCCCGGATTTTGGCAGTAAACGATCGCTGGATAGCCTCAAGGCGCTCTAAGTCTTTCCGTTTGCTTGGCATCCAAAGAGGTGAACAGTATTCAATCCTCTGTAGTAT
>LQNS02012155.1:1652-14736 GCA_001587735.2 Parhyale hawaiensis | reverse complement strand
TTCAGTGTTGCCATCAGGCAGGCATGAGAATTGGACATTTGAAATAGTTACATTGAATTTTATAATTAAAATTACTTTACTTCAAATAAGCTCTCAGATTCTAACCTTTTTGCGACATACCATGGTGAACACTATCAAATGCTTTGGACAGATCAAGTAGTAGGAGAAGACTGAAATGACTTTGATCCATATTCCGGTAGATGGCTTCAGTGATGTTTAGAAGAGCATCTTGCGTGTTAGTACGTGCTCTGTAGGCATCTGATTTTTGTGAAGAATACCTGACCGATCGAGGTGGTCCACTAGCTGGTTTGCCACAGCCTTTTCGAGTAGTTTCGAGAGCATGGGAAGGAGGCTTATCGGCCTATAGTTCCCTGGTGTCTCTGGCTTTCCTGACTTATGAAGGGGTTTTATGATAGATTACTTCCAGGAAATAGGAAATATTTCAGTGATAATTGAAGTGTTTATGATATGCAGATGGAAAGGACCTACAACGGAAAATGCATCTTCAACGTAGGTGATAGGTATATTGTAATGTCCTGTCGCCTTGGTGTTTTTCAGGGAATACAGAATATCTCTGAGGTTACTGACAGTGTTTATTGGTTTTGGTCGCCATGGAAGCTCGTGTTCCCTTTCAAGATTCTGACACGTCCGTTCTGAGTCTAGGGCGGGATTTGAGGTGGAGTCGAGTGCAGGCTGGTCGTTCTTAGGCACTAAGGGTGGCTGTTGATCAGTGGCTTCTTCGAACGCCGTTTTGCCTACTTCCGCGAAAAAGGTGTTAAATTCAGTGGCTTTCAAAAGTGGGTCGAGTAGACGTACAGTCTGCATTTGATTCTTATTTTGTGCGACGTCTTTGAGTAACAACTGATAGAGAGAGCCCTTACTCTTATTGCAATTTGAGTCGTCGGTTGTAGCCAGGAAGCAAAGAATGTAACGGGAGAACTCAATAGGACTAAAATAAAACTTAGCTGTGACCGCACGTAGCAAATTTACATCACATCGACGAGTCGAAGCATTTGAGTGCGGAACCTTAGGTCTTCGTATGTTGTTTTCTTGAACATATCACCGTATGTTTTCGATTTCTTTCATTCAATCTCCCGCTCATGACTGGCCAGCTACTTGCATGAGCTGCAAAATACCGAAAAATATTGTCGCCAAGTACAGAAAGTTCGAGCAATAGACTAACTGTTACTGTGATTTCTCTCGCGTACAGAATTGGCTAAAATGGTGCTTATATTTGTTGGTAAGGAATAAATATGTTCATTGAGGAGCACTTTAAACTGAATATAAAGTGTAAATTAGGCTTCAGTCAAGAAAAAGATGGTAAATCAGGTCGCCAGAAGGGAATTTTTAAAATTTAAGATGATTTTTCAGGTTAAATTAGATAAAATACTCCTAGGCTGCTCAGCCATAGATTCGTCGATGATGACGTCACTTCTTGGTGCTAATTTCTCGTGAGTCCTCCCGTTACGCTTTTTGCTTCCTGGTTATAGCGGATGTTTCAGAAACATAGAAGTGACAAAGTCATATCAAATGAACACGTGTCGTCTCAAATTCTTTGCAGTCAATTTTGACAGCGCGGGTGATGTAAAATTGTTAGTGCAAACTTCGGCAAGTAATATAAAATCTAATACTAAGAATGACCATCCTGTGTTTATATATTATGAATTTACAAATTTATATTTCTTTTTATTTATTTATTCTTAGGTTTGGTGTCACGCTCTTAACGAAATAGGCAAAAATTAGCTCTGGCTTTCCTAGTTTCATCAGTAAATTCATCTGCTTGATAACTTTGGTCATCCTGCCAAGTTTCATAGAAAGCTGATAGGCGGAAAATATTCCAGACTAATACAGATAATGGCACTCGAACCGTATGTCTGATTCCTGGCTTTCTTCGACAACGTTGAAGTTCACTTGATGCAGATGTATACAGCTTCTCTAAACAATCTCTTCCATCGTGATGTGTACTCTCTTCTGAGATTTTCTTAATTCAAACTTTAGCTGACACTCTTATTTTTTATATAGATAATCATCAAGGCAACTGGTAAGATATTTTTGAGCAGCCAGCAGGCGCGTAAAGACCACGATGATATCTCGGCAGCAAATTATTTTCTCCACATTTTGGGTTCTTCTTTCAACAGAACAAGACTTAGTTTTCTCTCCAGGGGAAAATTTTCCGAATCCGAGTTATATGCCACCCTCAAGTATCTTGGATACAAAGCTCCGTATTTATTAGAAGCAATATCGACTACGGGCAAAAACGTCGCTTTTTTACGTATCATCAAAAGAAAGCTTGGTGTTGTTCAACTTTGCAAGCTTATCTGTACGGTTCCCTAATGCAAGTTGGCAGTTGCGCAGCATCCTACACAAAAAAGTTAATAAAAGCCTTGGATGTACAGAAGAGAGCTCACAGGTCTACCCTTAATACTTGATAACCTAGGAAATCATAAAGTACATGTCCCGTCAACACGCGGCACTACCCAGTCAGAGAGCTCCCTTCTATACATGTAGGGCTCTGCATTAATATCTTTGCAATGTTGCTACGGGCAACAGAAGACGGGTCTTCATAAATTTTTCGCTGTTATTATTGACAGCACGGGCACTCTAGTATTGATATAAACACTATTTCATTTATGAACAAAGTTCTATAAAGGCTTCGATTTTGAGATATTATGATTAGAAACTTTATTTCTTGAAGTCCATCCGGACTTATTGGCCGATGCTACATTATGTATTCGTCTCAGCAGGGCGGGGCCCTGGCACAATTTACTGTGGACGTTGGACGTTATCTTGATGTTCAACTACCAAATCGGTGGATTGGTTGTAACTGTCGCGTGGCATGGCCACCAAGATCACCTGATCTGATTTAGATTATTTGCGGGGCAAATGAAAAAGTCTCGAGAGACACCTATCGAGTCGGAAGAAAATCTTGTCGCTAGAATAGCTAAAGCTGTTGGAGATCTTGAAATGCCTGGAGTTTTTGGCAACGCGCGCCACTCCCTCCGACGAAGGTGTCGCTCTTGTATCGATGCTCATGGTATACATTTTTAAGAACTACTGTAACGAGATCCTTGCTAATGCATTCTCTGTTGTGAACTGTTTTTGAATCACCCTGTTCTGTATTACTAAGCAGAGTGTAGCTAATATGTAGCGCTTTTACTTTCATACCTGATTATCTCAAAAACGAAGTTTTCTTTGCTAAAGATGCGTAGAGGCCATGCACGAGGATGCTCCACCCTTAAAAGAAGAACTAAAAAGAGAAACAGATTATCAGTAGCGTTGTGAAATTGGAACACAGCAAAAATTACACCGAAAAAAAATGGTCTAAAAGCCTAAAAAAAAAGCTTATTCTCTGTGTTTTTTTTTGGGGGGGGGGCGGCGCAGCTGTCCATAATATAGGGTGAGCGAACCTAATTATTATACAATATTGGTCATATAAGTGAACATCAGTCAATGATTAGTACGTTTCCTCTAGCAGATATTATATCCAAGGTTAAGCCTTCCTCTTCAGAACAAATTTATTTCCACGAATGGATTACCGTACAAGGAACGTATGGAGTAGGCTAGGTATGTCACAGAAACTTGTTCGACCCATGCACGAGAATGTTCTCGCAGGAGATCATTGTACATAAAATATTTCTCATATATTTTGTTTAACCTCCGTAGCCGCAACTCAGGCGTTTCAACAGAGAAACTACTTGTGCAGTATTCAAATACCGCATATTGGGTAGGCGTGGTGGCCACGTGCGCTACTACGGGCAGGGAAACAAGGTGCAAAGTATAGTAGGAGACACTCAAGTGGTCGGACCCGTTTGTGTCCTACCACACGAGAGAGACTAGAGATGTCCCGCGTACCAGGTCGGCTATCGCGATCGACACCCCTCTTCACGGAACAGAAAGAGGAAAGTAGAGAACCTACCTAACTTTAAAATACTAACCTCATCAGCAGGAACTGCGGTCAGATGCAACATCCCCTGCGGATAAGGCACTCGGGACCCTTGGGTGCGTGATGCCCAAACATATTGCGGCAGGGATAGGGCCCGCCACAATATACCCCTGAGGGCTCATTGTACATAAGACCGGCAATAACTGAAAGAAAGCAGATCAGATTAGACCGGCAGCAGTAGACGAACCAACAGGCCCATTCTCAAAGAGATACTGGAACTTACGCTCCGGTCCTCTAAGAGCTATTGCCATTATGTCTGTAAAATATGGAGTAGAAAAAAAAGAGGGAAGAATCTCGGAACATAAAATTGATCAGTACCTTGGAGGCAGAAAGGCCTCACCTTGGCACTAATGAGAGACGACCCGAAAGCCTAGCTTGGGCAATGAAAAAAAAAAAATTGCATGGATCCCTCCTCTGGCACAATCCCTACTCCTCATAACGTATGACGAGCGGGACTTTGACTTGGCACAGTTTCTCTTTTACATGTACACTAGCGGGCAAAATAAGAGAACGATTTTTATTTTTTGAAAATAAAGGTTAACCATGTAGAGTAGGTTAATGAATCTTTTGATGGGGCCCTAAAGAATGTATTCAACATATTTTTACAAAATATCAGGACAAAAATAACTATATTTAATACATTAGAGCAATCTAACAAACAATAACACAAATTGAATAGTGCAACATAAGAGAACGATCGTCTCTAAATACAATTTTACAAACAAACAACATGGAACAATGGTCAATTTTAGGTTTAGAACATTTAGTGTGGAGTACTACATAAAACCTTCATTTTCAATAACTTTAGCACAGCGACAATTACACATCACAAGTTTCCTACAAAACTCTGGAGTTATTATTATTTTTTTTCATTTCTCTTCAATTTTAGTCCACAGATCTTGTACTGTTGATAGTTGTCGTTCTCTTACATTGTCACCTATGATTTTCCATAAATTTTCAATAGGATTAAGGTCCAGGCTTTGGGCAGGCCACTTCATGACTTCGATATTCTCTTCCACAAAATATTCCTTCACTGTCTTTGCAGTATGGCACGGGGCATTGTCCTGCATAAAAATTGCTGGCTGGTTTGATGATGATCGTAGAGATGGGATAACATATTGCTGTAAAAGATTGAAATACACTTTACATTGGCAGCTTCTTTAATAGCCACCAATGGTGCAACTCCTTTAGATGAAAACATGCGCGCCGAGACTCTCCTCTCTGTAAAGAGTTTTGCAGTTCCTGACCACTGTCTCCAGTTTCGCGGTTACCAAAGGCCTTCATATCGAGCAGCATTTTATATATGTATACGAAAGCCTGGATGTTGTTTTACCGACGCACCAAGTTCCGATAAAGTAAGTCGGCTTGAAGCAAATCAATATAAGTGACGGGGAAACAGAAAGAGCACCGTCAGCAGAGCGTCGTCAATAATTATTGATTTCTTTCATCAAGAGTGTGAGTTTCTAGTAACTTCATCAATAAAGTAGAAACTCGCGCACTTTGTTCAACATAGGCACTCTTTCATCAGCGAAGAAAACTACGTCAGTTCGACGATTCTTGACGGGGTTTCAAGTCGATGGACGTAGAGGCGTTTTAAAATGTAGATCATCAGCTTGGAACCTTCCACTTGCTTAGAGCTTCAAAATTCACAGTTGACCGAGTAAAACCTAAGATTCAGCTAAGGTTGCTGCTGAGCATCGTCCATGCGTTAAAAGATATTTGAAAGCTCATAAAACGTCAGGACAGAGCAAATGCATGTAGTCTCAAACTCCCTCAAGCAGCAACTACCATATTCTGAACTGAAAAGTAACTAGGGTGGTTACATGGCTTTTAATTCTATTATGCAGAACATTCGGGAAATTTTTTACCTCTGATATTTTAGTGTTAGAAAGGTCTTCCCAGCTACCGCAATAGATCTCCGAGAGAGGCACAGGGAGCGATACACAGAAGCGTGGAACAATCACATGGGGGCTTTTGCCCAGCATTAGAGCCCAGTTAAACGATAAGTTGGGGTAGAACAAAGAAAGAAAAAGAAAAAAGCATCAACAGTAGAGGAGCTTGAAATGGGAAGACAGTACATGAAGTACAGTAGTGATAAATATATAAGATGCATCGTAGACCATAGGGCAAGCTGCCCTATGAGCTCCCAAGAGGGCGTTACTCCCTATAAAATAAGAGATGCAACTATAACTAACCATAAGTACCATGCCCCCAGCCTGTTTTCCTTGAGACATGTACTTTTCTCCCAATGCTCGCGAATAAAAGAAAATATAAGGTGAACGAAGAATCCACGTTCACAAGACAAACAAATTAAATGGCATAATTAGCTACATCCAACGAGATGAAGCACCGCACATTCTCCAACAACAATGGAAAAAACAGATTAAGTCCCTGTTCCAGCTCTCTTACTCTGTCGCCCCTAGGAAGCAAAAAGTGTAACGGGAGGACTCATGAGAAACTAGCATCTAAAAGTGACGTCATCAATGGCATCGCATTGGCGAATATATGGCTGAGCAGCCTATAGATATTGTAATTAATTTTGCCACAAAAAGTGTTGTAAATTGCGAAGTTTATCACTTAAAGGGACCGTATTCCAAATATAAAAATCATTATTAGACCGATTTGAATGAAACTCGGTCCTCGTATCCAAAATCAATGGTAAAGATCATTTGATTCATGTACCTTCTTCCATTTTTTCCATAGAACACGAATTCTTGAAAGAAAACGGGTAAAGAAGGGGGTTGGGGAAAACTTATTTTCTGATCCTAAAATCATCTCCGTATCTTAAAAACTGTAGGACTAGATAGGTTTGAAGTGGAAAAAACTAACTTTTCAGGAGAGCCTGCACCTCAGTTTTTTAATAACTCGCTTTCTTTGGCGAAAACGGACAAAACGTACACGAGTCTAACCCACATTCTGTTTCGATTTTACATGCCTGTGCCAAGTTTTGTTGAAATCAGAAGAAAAATAAAATTCAAATTTTAACTAACCCCTTGGCGGGAAATTTTTCAATACAAAACTCGAGAATATGACTGAAAACAAAAATTTTTCAATGATATACCGATTTGAATGAAACTTGGTACAGATATATATAATTGAAAAATAATGTGGGTTAGACTTCTGTACTTTATCCATTTTCGCCACAGAAAACGAGTTATTTGAAAAAACGGTTCTGCCGGCCAAAGACAGTTTCCGTTGAATAACTCGTTTTCTATGAAGAAGATAGGAAAAAGTACAGAAATCTAACCCCCCTTTTTATCCAGTTCTACAAATCTGTACCAGTTTCATTCAATTCGGAACGTCAATGAAAAATAAAATTTGAACCCCTTGGCCAGAATTTTTTATAAAAAAATTGAGACAACTAAAAATTTTTTCTATGTACCGATTTGAACGAAACTTGGTAGAGATCTGTAGAACTAAAAACAGAATGCGGGTTAGACTCCTGTAATGTTTCCTACTTCCCCATAGAAAACTGTAGAACCGTTTGCTTTGAATAACTCGTTTTCTATGCCGAACATGGGAATAGTACATGAGTGCTCCTGCTTATTCTGTTCCTACTCTTCTTTCCAGAGTTGCTCTTCCCATGCGCGTTGATCCTGTGTGGGATCACCTTCGTGCATGGGTTCCCCGTTTTTATCGACGTAGAATATATCCCTTGCTCTCTTCTCTGTGATATCATTCCGCTTGGAATCGGAGACTTAAATCTTCTGACTATAACTAACTGGTGTCTGAACTGCTACTGGCGGGAAAAACGTAAAGAATAAAAGAAGACACGAGAGAGAGCAGAAGTGTCCCGCGTACGAGATCGGCTATCTCGATCGACCGCCCACCTCTCGGAAGAGAAGGGAAAATATAAGGAACCTACCTAACTTCACTATACTTTCTCGGCACGAGCTGAGGCCTGATGCAACATCCCCTGCGGAGGAGATACTTGGGCCCTTAGCTTCGTAAGGCCCGCATATATTGTGACGGGGATAGGGTCCGCCAGAATATACCAGTGAGGGCTTATACATGTTGTTGCGATCATAATTAGGTTTGCTTATGAAATTTAACGGTAGGTATCTTTCTTTCAGAGTAAGCACTGCCTGCTTACCTTGAATATCATGACTGCACGTGCCTGAGTGAAGCCCATGCGTACCAGTCAGAAATCTATAGTGTTAATAGTACGGATATCCTTGCATTACAAAAAAAAAAATGGAACCTTTAAAGGTAAAAAGAACCGAAACTGGCTTCGTCTAACCTATATATTTTAACCTCAAGTAGTTTAACGTCCGCTGGGGTACTGTTTTTTTTTTTTTTGTAAAAATGTACGAAAAACAAAAACGCTACAGCTATCACATCGTGCTGGCCTTTAATAGGGACAGATCGGAGCCCCGTTTTTTATTCAGCCCCCCCCCCCCGGGCTCCGGTTTATCTAAAATTGCTTACTCCGGCCCCAGCCCCGGTTTATTGATACCGGTCCCGGCTTTTCAAACTGAAAACTGGGGTTTTGACAGAGGCTTTTTGGGGGTAGGAAAATCATTTAACAAGCAATAAAAGAAGTTTTCTGGGGACGCTAATTTTTTTCGTGTAGGCTAAGCTGATTCATTATGAATGACGATTGAGCAATATCTTCCCAACATACTGTCTTAAACTGCCATCAATGCAAGAAACCCCCGACCCCAGCTATTTGGGGTTGGTGGCCTCTACCCCGGCTATTTGGTTTCGGTCACCCCGGCTTCTTGATTTTTGGTCGCCCCCAGCCCACCCAGTCTTTCCAAAATCTTCGTCCGGTCGGTCTATTGCCGTCACACATGCTATTGGCATCGCTTTCAGTCTTAGAGTAGTGACACTTCCTTATCGAATAACCGAAAAGAATTCTAATTCTTTCAACTTTCAACATTTAATCGTAAGTTTTGGTCAGATAGCGCGAGTTTGGACCATGGGCGACACACTATTTTGACTCTCAACTGAAATTTGCAGTTTGGACGCCGATTGTAAACAGATTAAACCTTGATAAAACTTTTCTAGGCAACAGAACGACGTCAAACAAATAGTGAACGGTTTTAGGTGCCTCAACATGAAACAAGTTCATTGCTATATACCAGATGTGAACGATAATAATATGGACACAAAATTGACTGAAGTAAAATGTTGCAATTTACAGTTTGCCAATCACAGGCGTAGCTGAGGAGGTCCCCCTTGAGCCTCGGCAGGGGCTGATTTTAAACTATGACGAATAAGAAGAACAACAAAAAAAACTATAATTATATTCCTGGTTTTACCACTGCACTCACATCGTATTACGTGATCCTAGCAATGAGACTCTTCATTCAGTATTTGAATGTTTTATCTCGGCATTCCTGCCGCAAAGTCCCAGCTGGCTGAGTGAGTTACTACTGGCAAGAAAAAGGCGCAAAGAATAGAAGACACTCGAGTGGACGGCCCATGTTGAGGGCCTCTACACAAGAGAGAAAGAAGTCCCATGGTTTTTGGTCAGCTATCTCGATTGGCTGCCCACCTCACGGAACATAAGGGAAAAATAGAGAACCTACTTAACTTTACAAATCTAACCTCGCCAGCGGGAACTGCAGCCAGCTGAAGCATTCTCTGCAAAGAGGACATTTGGGACCATCCAAATACAAATAGAAGAAAATTAAGACTCATGGGAAGAAGGGCTTATTTTTGGAATAGTATATGACTTCAAATTCAAGATCTCCCATCCATATACATTATAAATTGGCACAGAAACCATGTGCAATGTTTCAATAAGTGAGAAGGCTGTCAGCAGCACCCATTAGTCCAGTAAACCTAGCTATCACATTAGCTGAACCTAAAACAAATTGCAAAAGTTTTTTTTTTGTTTTAACTTGTATATTAGGTCCCTCTGATGAACATATAACAAGTCTCCAACTTTTGGACAGCGACAAGGTGGTTATTTTGCGTAAATTCAAGATGGCTGCCCTCCAAATCTTCAATTTACAGATGACTTTTTCTGACTGCTCGTAGACCCTATAAACGTATTACAAACAATGTTTTTTTTTGGCTTTAACTTGTTTCTTAAAAGAAAAATATCCACTATATCAAAACACAGTTGTTAGACGCTTGCTTGCTGGCTCCCTCGCTCGCCTTAATGTTGGTCCGTCTCTCCGCCACGCTGTATGTGAATAAGATAGGAATAAATTCAAGTGTGTAGCGAGCAATGAACGAGAATAAGGTAGTTGAAATTTTAGGGTCCTGGCTCTGGATCTTCAGCCTCTGGATCCCCGGCCTCTGAATCCCGCGCTCTATATCCTGGGTTCTGAATCCCCGACCCTGGATCCCAAGCAGTTGGAGCAGTTAGAGAAGCTCAGTCTCGCTCTTCAGTCTTGGAGTTTTCGTTCTTTTCTTGCATAATCCTTTCCCTTATTTTATTAGCTGAATCATATCGTGGCAGTTCTATTTTCACACTGAACAGACGTCTTTTTTATATTGTATTCGCAGCGCAGCAAAATTTCAACGCATGAGGTTCAACAATCAGTTGGGATCCACGATACAGTAAGACCTGGGCATTTCCAGTGAATTATTTTGACTGAACTTCATTTTCTTGGTGCAGCTTAAAGTATGAACAATATCAAGCTGATATTCGCGCCTTATCTTGCAAGGGGATATTTTGCTATCGCAAAACTTATGGTTGTACAGCTTGCGTTTCACTAATGGAAGGTCAGGTCTGCAGGGATTAGACCCATAATACAGCAAGACCTATGCTGGGAACCGGAAGAATAAAAAGCTCAATCACAACGGCTGTATAAGAACTATAGAATGAGGCCTAAAAATGTGAAATGACGTCACCATGATGTTGTAGGACGCCATTCAGAGACCATTATGTCATTCATGATGGTTCTTATTCACTTGGATCATCGGTGTTTACATCACAGTTGCTATTTTACTGGTCCTCAACATTCACCCCTGCACTGGAACATTCAAGCTCATTCCGTTTACAACCACTGCGTTGAGTGCCCCAGTTGCCCTTACACTGACATCTGACCAATTTCAGTAGTAAATCAGAAGACACTGGCGAATCCATCGTCTTCGGTTCAAGTTGTCCATTCCGCAGATACCAGCCCCATTTCTCGGGGTCCACACAGTTCCCCATCCATTACTGAACGTGACAATTAACTTCAAACGAGTGGTATTTAACTGCATCGGTTGTTGAGGGAGAGCTGTGAATTTCAACAGAAGTGTAACTTTTTTCGCCTTGTTGCAAAACTTTGTCTTTCGCGGTAAATACGTCAAGGGTGTCATTTCCTTTTCTGCAGCACAAATAAACCAAGTTTTTCACCTGTTGATGATATTGCGTCTTTACTTCCACTTTGGCAACTGGATGCTTCCATACATTTCAAGAAACCGCTGTCTTCCCTCACTTTCCTTAAAGCAGCCCATTTACCAATACTTTACAGTCGTGAAGTTGTGTCACATCCACAGAATGTATGGGCAACTAGCAAGACACCACTATGGTAATATACCTACATTTTCCACCTTCCTTGCTAGACTTTAAGTACTAATCATTTATCCCTCGTTCCGCATAATGACACAACAGCACCAACAAGTTGTGTCCTCACCGATCACATATGTCACGGTTTCCCTTGCATGCTCAATTCCCCTCTTCGCAATCTTGACTTCTGCATCTGCTGGCGCATTGACACAGTCAATTCCATTTGGCATGAATGTTTCACACAATAAGTCAATGAAGTTTTGCTCATTGTCCGAGTTTGAAAAGAAGAAGCTTACCTATTTCGACCTAAAGGGCATGCATGGTTGGGGAGAACGTCACATATAAATTGGATCAAAGACTCCTTCATATCTTGAAAGGTGGATATGTTTGCAGATTAACTGGGTAACAGAAGCTCTCGGTAAAAGGACACTGTCGTGTCCAGCCAGTTGCCCATGCACTCCGTGGATGTGACACAACCTCACGATAAGTAAAGGAAGACAGTGGTTTCTTGAAAGGATAGAATCATTTTGCTGCCGAAGTGGAAGTAAAGAGGCGATATAAACAGCTGGTGAAAAGCTTTGGCTTATTTGCACGGGGGAAAAGGAAAGGACACCCTTGATGGACAAAGTTCGCAACAATTAAGGGGAAAAAGGTTCAACTACCGTTGAAGTTCACAGCCTTCCCCCAACAACCGATGCAGCGAAATGCCACTCGTTCCGAGTTCATAGTCAGGTCCAGGAATGGATGGGGAACTGTGTGGGCCTCGAGAAATGGGGTTGATGTATGCGGAAGAGACAACCTTAATCGAAGACTATGGATACGCCAGTGGCTCCTGGTTTACTACTGAAATTGGTCAGATGTAAGTGCAAGGGCAACTGACACTGAACGCAGTAGCTGCAAACGGAATGAGCTTGAATGTTCCAGTACATGTGGTGAATGTAAAGTTCTCTGTCAAAATAGCAACTGTGATGCAATCACCGATGATCCAAGTAACAATAAATGAAAATACTATCATGAATGACATGTCTGTAAATGACGTCCTACTTCGTCATGGTGACGTCATTTTACATTTTTTTGGCCTCATTCTGAAGTTCTTGAATTTATCATATATATTTCTCTTATAATCTATATATTAATACGCTTGTTCCTACCTATCTATCTACCTACCTACCTATCTATCTATCTATCTATCTACCTACCTACCTATCTATCTATCTATCTACCTACCTACCTACCTATCTATCTACCTACCTACCTACCTATCTATCTACCTATCTATCTATCTACCTATCTATCTACCTATCTATCTATCTACCTATCTATCTACCTATCTATCTACCTACCTATCTACCTACCTATCTATCTACCTACCTATCTATCTACCTACCTATCTACCTACCTATCTATCTACCTACCTATCTACCTACCTATCTATCTATCTACCTACCTATCTATCTATCTACCTACCTACCTATCTATCTATCTACCTACCTACCTATCTATCTATCTACCTACCTACCTATCTATCTACCTACCTATCTACCTACCTATCTATCTATCTACCTACCTACCTATCTATCTATCTACCTACCTACCTATCTATCTACCTATCTATCTATCTACCTACCTACCTATCTATCTACCTATCTATCTATCTACCTACCTACCTATCTATCTACCTATCTATC
>LQNS02011928.1:51939-61949 GCA_001587735.2 Parhyale hawaiensis | reverse complement strand
GTATTTTTTTCTTCTTTTGATTCTGTTCCTGATGTAGCTATCACTGGCTGCTGCGCCGACAACGGAAACCGAAACTTCTGTCGCTAACTTGATGTGTGTTTCGACTGAGTGTGACAGGGGAGTGCTGTAAGAGTCCAGGGTTTTTGCTTAGATCTGATGTAGGCTTCTACGTCTTCTGTTGGTATCATTTCTGTAGCAGGTGGCTCTGTCAGTTCAGCACGTGGTCCTTAAAATGTTTTTTTAAACATTATCAGAAATGGGATATAATAAATACTCAGGAAGTTAGAAGCATTACAATTTAAAATACTGTAGAGCGTTTCTCAAAGTCAACACGCACAGTTGGGAGACTGAGAACAGAACGTCACATTTCGTAATTTTATTGGGGAATAAAGGGACTGAATTATTTTAGAAGTACTTCAGAATGATTGTAAAACACAAATCGAAAAATTTAAGTGAGGAATAATTACTCAAGAACCTTTTCAATAATAAATACAAATGTACAGGCGGCCCTCGACAACTTGACTTTTTCTAAAGTGGATCCCTCAAAGTTCGAAAATGTAGATACTTGAAAACTTGAACAGTTCTGTTAAAGCAAGGTGTCTAGTTTTTGGAATAGTGTAGTATGCTCCTAGACCTTCTTTGTAAGTAATTGGATTGTTATTGTTGCTGTTCTAAGATATATTGGCAAGTTTAATTAACATATACGTATAGATTTTCACCGTTGAATCATGGAAATGTTGAGTTTTTGTTCAAGAATCTTTCGTCTAATAAAGAAAAATAGTATTTAATATTGTGCGAATTGATTTACATGACAATCGGGTATACCTTAAGTTACCATTCTTTCCGTGTTTATTTTTGTTACTAATCAGTAAGCAAAATTACATTTTTCTCATCATCTTTGCAGCCTTTGCAACTGCCAACACCAAGTGAACAGCTGATGGTGACGGTTACTGCTGTTGTGAACTGTACAAATTACTCTCTACGAATGACCTTTATATATAACAATACATATGTAATACAGACCTCGTAACGCGCACAGACCCCATATAACGCATCTGTCATCTTTTGTTCTTGTTCTGAGGTCCGCCTGCACTACGTATGTACAGCAGAGCTGGGATTCGGTAGATGAAAACGGGCCAGTGGGTTCGATATTTCGTTAGATTTCCAAAAATCGGTAGATTTTGAAAAATTCTTTATATAAAATATATAAAAATATTCTACATAAAAGGGCCCATAGAACGCCAATTTTTAGCTTTTAACTACATCACGCACTGGTAGTTCTCTCCCATTAACCACGGAAGCACGTACGTCACGGTTGAGTGAGCGAAACATTATGACACACAATGCCCATTTCTCAAAACGCAACGTCTTTTCTCTTCAATGAAGTGCAATACAGCGTGAAAAAGCCTAACTGGACGAAAATCGATGGGATTTTTCTAATATCTTCCAGGAAGGACGGTGGGTCATGAAGGCTCAAAAAGATTTTTGTCAGCGAGGGAAATTCGAATCTAGCGAAGGTCATTCGGTAGATCCATTCGCCATCGGTATAAGATTCTTACAGATTCGGTAGTTTGGTAGATGAATCTACACCGGTACTACCGAAATAAAAAATTTCAATCGGTAGTCCAGGCTCTGATGTACAGTATAATTTTAGTCAGCAGTTTTTCGTGTACCGTGTTAAACATAGTCTGACTGTCAGCCAAGAGCTTCTGCATGTCCTTCTCGGAAAGACAGAGAAAGCTGAGGGGACGCTAGGATCTCTGCTCAGTCGTTTGTGTGGCCTGAATACTTCACATTCAAACACGGGCCCCGAGCTCTTGGAATCAATTATTTGTCGCTCTTACTATTGATGAATGGGCGCATTAGGAATGGGTTTAAGCATGTCTTCGTCCAAAAGTAGAGACTAAGGTTGTTCAGTCGAGATAAAAAAGCCATTTGCATTTAATTTACGGGCTTCTCTATTGTTCATCACTGCTGTAGAGAACACACGCTAACGGTCGTGGAACGTGACACGTAAGTAGAATAGTTATGAGGAATTTCAATTTTAAAGATATTTCACCAATTTAAAGTTGTACCGTTTGAATCTGACATCCATATTCATAAGAATAACGTGGCCTGTAAAATGTTATATTCTACTTTTATTCTTTTATTTGGATGGAGTTGACAGCACGAGTTGATAAAAGTAGCTGTTTAATTCTAGCACATAACAAAGAACTAAAGCACTTTGAGAATGGATATCTCCGGCAAGCAAGTCATTGTTAACGAAAAGTTCAAATTGGTACCGAAACTAAGATTGCAATTGAACCACCACCATAATTTAGTCATTTTTGCCTCTTGACAGTAATAACAGCTTCTGTATTTTTTTATAGATCGGTAAGTTACTTCTTGAGTTATGCGCTGACAAACATTTTGTCAAACACACAAATGGACGCACCGATTATCACTAAAATTTGGTGGTTTAAGCCTTCTAACATAGCTAACAATTTTCATAAATTACATCAATATCCGTCCATAACTTTTGATTTTTGCTCTGATAAACCTTTTGACAAATAGTCAAACACACAAACGAACAAACCGATTATCTAACAACTACCACGAATTTTATGAAGATCCGTTCATGACTTTCTAAGTTAGGTTACTGACGAAAAATAAAATAAAACATAGAGACAAACAAACCAACGGACATACAAATTAATACAAAAAATTTATCATTTAACCTAGCAACCACAGCATCAATCCCTGCAAATTTCATAGAGACTCGTACGTAGCGTCTTGAGTTACGCTTCAGAAAAAGAGACAGACGAACAAACGGTTGAACGGATCTTTATTAAAAGTTGATCATCTGTTACTCTTAGCCTTGCTAACAATCATTGTAAGTTTCGTAAAGATCCGTCCATACCTTTTTGAGTTATCTTGGTTACAGACAAATCGAAAAACTCGACAAAAACATAAAATCCTTGACGGAGGTAATTAACACTCTGCAGAATACGAAATAGGAAAATTAAACGAAATTTCACTTTCATGTGTACTAGCTTCTAATGTTTCTGTCAAGTGTTAAAATGACTCTGAATACGAAACAGGAAAATTAAACGAAATTTCACATTATGTGTACCAGCTACTAAAGTTTCTGTCAATTTAAAATGACAATGAATTTATAACATGGTTAAATCTGTTCTACGACCAGCACATTCGTGCGAGCATTTTCTCCCCATATTCTGAACGTCTCTCAGCATGGCAGTCAACAGCAGGCCAATGTTTTCCTCTGCTAAAGAACTGTTTGCAAAATGATAGCAGGGCAGAAACTACCAAGAACTTTACGACAAGTTTTGTTGGACTGAAGTTTCCAAAGTAAACAAACATTTGGAAAAGTGTGGAGAGAATCGCGCTCTCACAAAACACTGAATTCTTTTGGCTGCACAACTGGGGGTGCTCTTCCAAGTTCAACTTTAGTTCTATTGAATTTTTTATCGATTCAAAAAGTATTGATATCATTTTTTTTTTTGCCAAGTGCCTCAGAGCGAAGATATTAAATCGTCAATTAAAGCATAGAGCTACACGAATACAAGCAAAGTTGTTATTGTAGCGGTGCAGTTCTTGCCCTCGCTGTTTGTGGACCGAGGCTCCGCCAGTGTCCATTTAGGCAATATATGTATGGCAACATTTGTAAGGCAACATTTGTATGGCAACATTTGTATGCCAACATTTGTATGGCAACATTTGTATGGCAACATTTGTAAGGCAACATTTGTATGGCAACATTTGTATGACAACATTTGTAGGGCAACATTTGTATGGCAACATTTTGAGGAACTGAGTTGCTGGGAGCCTCGGTGATTGCTGGTCTTTTGAACACAGTTTTGTCGCATTGAACACCTCAGATCTACCGATATTTATCGCAACTTATATTCCCTGTGGAAATAATGCCGCATACTAGTTAAACTTATTCCTCGCATTAATTGCGTTTCTAAATTGCCCGTCTTTATATTGCAAATGTAATACTACCAGTGGGCTTGATGCCCTATTTCTAGTTTATCATCTAGTCTATAGTTACCTTGGCAAATGAACGCATTCAAGGTTAATATTTCAAAATAACGTATGTGGAGACTTTTCCTTTTGAGGCGAGTGTTGTGGGATTTACTAACCGTAATAATGGTACAGAATCCACATTTTTTACAGTGCACAATTAAGTTAGCCGGGCTTGGATGGGGTTTTTTGGCTAGTGCTGTATGCATGAGGCGCACGAGTTTTTTTTAGGAAAGCTCGTGCTCGGTACTGGGGAATACGAAGCTAATTATTCGGTGCCCCTTTGGGAGACCATTGGGTTGCTTCAACAGAAGTTGGGCTTTCCGGAAATTTTTCCCTCGTAAGTGTTTTGCATCTACGCAGTTCTTTCGGCATACGTACTACGGTCTTTCCTTTTTAACACCTCTGTCGTGAGTGGGAAGGCTTGCGTTGACTATGCCACAATATGCGCTGTAGGTCATGCTTCTGAGCTTGACATGGACAGCTAGCGTTAGTCTTGCTTTAATAAGTGCATTGTTTCCTAATAATCTATTTTACCATGAGTAGTTGTATTTTTCGTAGGCACTGACCGAGATTCACAGTGGCAGCTGGGGAGCCTCTGCGTATCCTCTTCTGTTACGTATAGGTTTACCCGTCGTGTGTATCAGAGAAGCGTCCTGATGAGACATAGCTGGGCCTTGTCTGTCATTCTTGCCTCTTCTGCTCCTCTATTTACCGCCTCCGGTAGTGTATCGGGCTGTTTCCTTCTTTCTTTCTCTCTCTCTGCTTATCCTTATTTGTTTCAGCCTGTATGGGAGTGTCCCCGTGCGTGGGTTCCTTATTTCAACCGACGCGCTGCGTGTCCCTTCCTTTTCTTCTCTTGAAACACTGTAGTTGTAAAGAAAGCTGAGACAGCTTATTTAATAACGCTTGTTCTGCTCTATCCTATTCACTCGTTTGTTCTTCCACAGGCGGGTGGCGGGGGGGCAATTGTCAGCCTCAGCTACTCGTGTAGAAAAATTGGAGGCTGTTATAAGACGAGTGATGCCCTCCTTGATGCTCATCGCTGCCTGTAGTGCCGGCATCGAGAATAATTGCTGTAGACGACTGGGGGTGGCGGTCCTTTTG
Source organism: Parhyale hawaiensis (assembly GCA_001587735.2). NCBI lineage: Eukaryota > Metazoa > Arthropoda > Malacostraca > Amphipoda > Hyalidae > Parhyale > Parhyale hawaiensis. The sequence goes on along the minus strand of LQNS02011928.1, from coordinate 56,819 downwards.
TGATATTGAACTATTCTCGTAAGTGAGGAGACTAGGCATGGTCTGTTATATGTTGTTGCCGTCATCCTAAATAACTATTGGTGTCAATTTATGTATTTAGAATATTGTGTTCACTTATGGGCAGAGTGTCACCTGCTTAAGTTGCTTTGTTACATTATTCTTATTGGATTTGTTGACATTTTTGTGTTACTCTGGAGCCTTGTCTGACATCTTACGTGTCTTTCATCTTCCCTGGCCTCTTGAATCGCCGTCGGCTTCGTTGCTGGACAGACCAAAACCATATCTGTGAACTATGTGGTTGCGAAATGGTATCCTTTAGATTTTATCTGACGTGATTGCAGCGGTTCTCTTCATACAACTAATAACAGTTTCCTGTTGTCTGAGCTTATTGCTAATATTATTGTTTTTTTTTTGTGGTTTATCAAGCATATTTTTCTGTATTCACGTAAGTCTAAATCTTGGAAAGTTTTCGTTGGCTTGTAACCTCGAGTATGTTCAGTCGGCTGATGACTGGCGCTTGTAACAGATGTGCGCAAAGATAAGCTGGGCTCGCTCTGCTGTCTCGGTCACAGACTTCGCTTCCAGTTCTATGACAGTAAATTTGTGTGTATCCTTCTATTTTTAATTTGCCTACCTTTGAAGACTACCTGAGTAGGGTGCAACCAGCAGGGGCAAAGGTAATGATTGAGTAAATTACAAAGAAAGATATGTAGCGCCATCTGCTCTGCCCGCCACAATATTACTGATAACCTCTTGTTGTTTTGGGTATTCACATAAGCATTTCTTCATAATTATCGTTTGTTCTCAAAAATACGAAGGACGTTATCAAAACTCTGCACCAGAGCTGCATATCAAACAAATCTGACCAACAAGACTGCTGATTTGTCAAGTGTTACCTTAATTATAATAATACCCTTTGACCAAAAACGATATACAATAAAAGTTGAGCGAAGATCAACGACCTAAATGCCAAGTTTTATGGCAGGGTGCAATAATTATCGCTTTAAAAATCTATTATTATAATTCTGCTTGCCCCTCCGTTCGTTAATTAGTTAGCAAGTTAGCTAGTTAGCTACTTAGTTAGCTAGTTAGTTAGCTAGTTAGTTTGCTAGTTAGTTAGCTAGCTAGTTAGCTAGTTAGTTAGCTAGTAAGTTAGCTAGTTAGTTAGCTAGTTAATTAGATAGTTAGTTTGCTAGTTAGTTAGCTAGCTAGTTAGTTATCTAGTTAGTTAGCTAGTTAGTTAGCTAGTTAGTTAGCTAGTTAGTTAGCTAGTTAGTTAGCTAGTTAGTTAATTAGCTAGTTAGTTAGCTAGTTAGTTAGCTAGTTAGTTAGCTAGTTAGTTAGCTACTTAGTTAGCTAGTTAGTTAACTAGATAGCTAGCTAGTAAGTTAGCTAGTTAGTTAGCTAGTTAGTTAGCTAGTTAGTTAGCTAGATAGTTAGCTAGCTAGTTAGTTAGCTAGTTAGTTAGCTAGTTAGTTAGCTAGTTAGTTAGATAGTTAGTTAGCTAGTTAGTTAGCTACTTAGTTAGCTAGTTAGTTAGCTAGCTAGTTAGTTAGCTAGTTAGTTAGCTAGTTAGTTAGCTAGTTAGTTTGCTAGTTAGATAGCTAGTTAGTTAGCTCATTAGTTAGCTAGTTAGTTAGTTTGCTAGAGAGTTAGCTAGTTAGTTAGATAGCTAGTTTGCAAGTTAGAGAGTCAGCTAGTTAGTACGACCGTAACGCTTTCATCAGTATTAGCAAAGAGCTTAGAATACAATAGGAGCGAAAAATATGTGTCCCAACTTCCGTCGCCCTTTGGTGGCAAGGATGTTTCAACACATCTCTATGTAAACAAACTTTTCAATATGGCGGTGCATGACGTGAATGAAGGCGTCAAAAATAATTAAACATAACTTGTTTTCAATGTTCAGTAATTCAATCAATGAATTTATAAACTACGTCGACTCCAACTACTGCACATAGATACACCGGGACGACAGGATCCTCGTGATCTGGCGCATCGTCGCAGAGTTGGTGGAGTCAGTATTTTGTATAAAATCTATAACTGCCCCAGTCATCCACTGTCTGAGTTTCTTCCAGACCCATTTGTTCGGGTGAGGTATACTCGGCGGACTGGTGCTCTTCATGAGTTTGCCTTGGAACAGTAACGATGCCGTACGGGCCAGTATTCCCGTTCGTTTTTTCCATCGTGTGTGGATGTTTGGAATGGTCTTGATGGCTCTGTCTTTGCTGGTGCTGGTATTGGCAGCTCTAAACGATCTGTACACAGAGCTATTCNTGCAGTAGTGAGACTCATTCAAAAGAGATGAGGCAAGCATGCAATTGACCCGAAGGGTACAGGTGTCCAATACGTAAGCTGCTCCAGTTTAGCAACAAACGAAGAACGTTTTTTCCTCAGCGTAATTAGGTTGGGCGCGAGATTAAAGCACTTTTTCTATTACTCGACGTTGCCCACACAACGCTTAATGAGCGCTTCGAGCAGCAGGAGGACGCTGTAGGTCAAAACAAGCAGAGTGTCCAGTTTGCAAAGTTGTCCTTTGTTGCAATAGATAACATGTTAAGAGAACTGACTGAAAAACGAAAAGAAAGTGGCATACTCGCCGTATAACTAGGGGTAACAAATTACCTTGAACTAAGATATGATATGTAACTTGCGTTATGTTATTTTCGTTATAGGTTAATTGGCGGTCCAGAAGCTAATTACAATTTTATCGTCTGAGGCTCGCAAGAATTTTCTTAGGGTAAGGTAGGTATTTTGATCTGAAGACAGAAACTTTAGGGTTCATTTGTATATAATGTGATATATGGCTACAAAGCAATAAATATATGGATAAGAATTACTGCTTGACACTCTTCGCCGGCATTATAAATTTCGTATTTAGGTTATAAAACGCGAAACAAAAAACTATTTCACATGTGACAAGGTAGTGAACGATTGTCTTCATTAAATAGGATATGATTAAATTTTATTTTTTAGAAGGAGCAGGCAAATCTTTAAGATAAGTTGCTACCTATTTTCGTATTTGATATGAAAACAAAACCATACTGTAAAGGAATATACCTTGCTGTAAAGTACTGTCATAAAGTGCTCTAAGATAGAACACGCTCTGACGAAACTACAACTTAATTTGAAGACAATGACAATGTTTTCATACAATTTTATTGCATGCAGAGCGCGAGCTTAGTGCACATTATAAATATGCTGAGGTATTGTTGTATAACAGTCAGGATTTTTAAGACTCTCCCACAGTATCGCTTCCTGTCCTGTATAATTTTAGGTTATCTTTTGAACCATTCCTTCGTCCAGAAAAGTTGCAATAACTGTCGGTACACTTCATTATTCTTCATGATATATACACATCCAGTACTTGTATCATGTCCCGCAACCACCGTTCCAGCAATGTTATATCAATGTGATCTTTTTTACACTGATTTCTTTGAAAAGTAAGTCCTTACTACTGCAGATGTATTGTTCTTTATACGCAGCCAGAAGTTTTAAGAGTGCCCTATGGCTGCAGGTCATCTATTGTCTGCAACGCCTTAGTGCACCAACTAAGTTGTCTCCTGGTTTATTGTTTGTAAATTTGCACTGCTCACAACCGAGTTTTTGTTACCATATAGGTGTGGCAGTGGAGACAGTTGCAAGGTCTGGTTTACGAAGATGTAATATTATACGGATTAACGACGAAAAACATACAATAATGTTAATTATTTAATAGTTAACAGTGATAATAGCAATAATAGTAGAAAAATATATGCAATAATAATATAACTAATATACAGTAGTACTACGAGCCGTCATAAAATGGAGACAGAAATTAAATTCAACGAAAGCTCCATTTCCATATCTCTTTTTCGTGACTCTGCTCTGAAGAAGACGTACCTCAGTTTTCTTTCGTAGATCCACTGCGTAACTTATACATTACGAGCTCAGAGCAAATTTAGGTCTACTGTCGGAAAAAAGTGATGTGTAAAGCTCATTCTACCGCTAGGAGGAAGTTGAGGCATCTACAATGTCTAGATTTTAAACTGAACAAGGCAACGGCCTGTTTGCAGTTGAGCAACTGCTTTTCTCATTTGTAGCTACTATTATAGGAAAAGGGATCTACCCATCAAACGAGCAAGAAAGCAAACAACACACTGTGTATCATACGCACTTAGAGGACTACTGCCTAACAAAGGGAATTATCACTAAACTACGTACACCAATAAGTCATCCGGCAATCTGAATCTCAATATTGAATACCATATTCTGGTTGAGAGGTAATAACCCATTTTTTCACCCTAAACAATGAGACCAACCTCATCACAAAAAGCTCATAAGTCGCTCGTTAAAAGCAGTGGAGAACGCTAATTGCATCATATTAAACTGAATGAAGTGAGATGCCTGCGCACAGCCATTCTGTGAGCGCGGGGAAAAAATTGCACCACCGGTTCAATTTGGGTGGTGACGGGCGGGAAATTCAGTATAATTGCGATGGAGATGTTGGGCATAAAGGGAATATTGCCTCACTGATTACCAGAGGTCCTATGGGCTCTTGATTCGGTAATATTATTATTATTATTAAATAACACCAGGCTGGCGACGTAGGAACGGAGAAACTATATGAGGTTAACAAACCCCCACGCAACCAGCCCAGCGGGTGGAGAAAACAAACGAATGAAAAAAATAAGATCCGAGTTCACAGAATAGCTCTGTGTACAGATCTTTAAAGCAGCCAATACCAGCACCAGCAAAGACAGAGCCATCAAGACCATTCCTAACATCCACACACGATGGAAAAAACGAACGGGAATACTGGCCCGTACGGCATCGTAACGGTTCCAAGGCAAACTCATGAAGAGCGCCAGTCCGCCGAGTATACCTCACCCGAACAAATGGAT
>LQNS02011928.1:20966-45223 GCA_001587735.2 Parhyale hawaiensis | reverse complement strand
TCCACCCTTAGGTGACCTCGAATAAGGTTGCTTAATTGGCCTATTCCTGCATTAAGATGTGCTGGGAGACGCTGCATGGATAGAAGCTTGCTGCAGAAAATAAAGGTGATCAGCTTTCGCACGCTGATCGAGCAGCGAGGTCACGTGTGAAAAACACGGGGGCCGATAAGTATGTGATCCGTGGCGGTGCTCTGCAGGGAATTGGTGGCTAAGCTTAATTGCAGCGACAGAAATTCCCACCCGAACTTACGAGCAACAGGCTCACTAACAAGTAAATATACTTAAACCTCTTACTGAGGCAAGTACAATACGCGCTCCTGTGTCTCAGGCAGGTATATAAATGATAAGGTTATGAGACAAGTAGATTTCCGAAGTATCTCTTTCCACTGATTAGCTCCACTTAAAAGCAAGTTACATACCTATACGACATTCACTCTTATTCGTGTACCGTATAACAGTTTCGAGGCTGGCTGCAGAAGACGTACATGTAGAAAATTTACTTTAGTTCATCCAGATGCTGTATTGCATCTTGTGAAACAAAAAAGAAAAACAGTCCAAAATCACATTCAGTTCAAGTGTTGCTTTACACTGTTGCAACAGTGCACCGCATAATACAGCGTTCGATGAAGGCAGTATACATTTACTGTATAATCATTTATTCATGCATTTATTCACTCCAACACAGTTTCCGAAGCATTGTGCATACATTATGCACGTTAGTTTTCATTTATTCCATTATGTCATCGCTCAGTGAGGAATCTTCAAGTTTAAATTTTAATTAAGAGCGTCTCTGGAGACTGACAGCAAGATGAACAATAATTATGGTATCCATATTGTTATTTGATTGCACCCCACGGTTAAAATCTCCTCGATTATCTGTTTCATATAGTTACTTCCCAAATGACTTTTCAGAACGCTGTTTTTGCACCAGCTGCGTGAAATTAGTCACTAACATAACCGTTTAGGTTTTGCATACACATATTTAAGAGTGTTTTCAGAGACAGCATAATGCGATCACGATATGGGAGAACTCCAGAAGTGAAATAGTATAAGTAGCTATTCGCTTAGAAGGTCTTTAATTATTGAGACTAAGTGCATATACAAAGAAGATACCGATATGAATAACTGTTCGAAATTAAAAGTTTTTGGCGATGGCTCCTCCAACGTTTGACCTTATAGACTCAGTATAATAGGTGGATACTGATGCCAAGCAATTTTCAAAGTCGAAACTTCTTAAGGACAATAAACGCTTCTGATTAGTCCGGCTCGCTATTTTTCCATGGCAGCTATTGACATGAAGGAATTTTGAAGCAAAAAATCTTGAGACTGACCCTTAAGGCTCTGTTTCAGCACGTCATGGTCTGGGTTTCCCTGCTTAGGAGCTATACAGAGCGCCACGCACTTAGCCGTGTTAGAGGTCAAGGATCCGTTGGGTCATTGCAAGCACAAACCGGAAGGGCAACTATGTCGAGCGTAATCTGCCCGTTGGAGCAAGTTCTTCTGATATTTTCTTCAGCAGCACAATAGATGAGTATCACCAAGTTGATGCAGTGGAACTCCTAAACCCTAAACAAGCATGTTGTGACAGTTTCGAGATGATAAGTTCTACAGTGGCTTGTTTCTATTTAGTGTATTCGTAAAATACCTTGTTTGCCTAATACCATAGGAAGTCAAGAAGTTGTACACTTGAATATAATACGAATTAGGTTTAACCCTTTAAGGACCAAGTTTCCGTTTCTCTCAAATTTATGGAGATAGTGTTACATTGTAGTCCTCCGACTACCGTCTTATAGTCGCGGCGCTCATAGGTCCAAAAATCGCTGATCTCTTCTCTATTTAGAAACATTCTTGCGAAACGGGACTCGTGAGGCCCAGTGGTCCTTAGAGGGTTAATACTCCTTTTGCTGGTCACTCACGATGACGTCAGCTACTACACAATTCCCAACGGATGGCGCTATATACTTAGTCTGCTTTTCTGAATATTCTTAATTTCATGGGTTTCCTTACTTTGAAGGCGTCTTCTCTGTATTGAAAGTCTCTGTTTGGGGAACTCTACTGTATGTCGATCGTAATCTGCATTATTGAATTTGGTAATGAACTGTATGGCGAAAATATTAACACTAGTTGAAACTTATGAAAATTCCGTAAAACAAAATCGTTGTTCTTAATTTATTCAGCGCGCTCCGTATCAGGCATGCAAAGTGTGTTACTATGATCTAGGTCTCACTGTTCTTCTATGACCCCGCTGTTTCTTAGCTTGTATCACTAATATCGTATTCTTGTCCCATCCACATAGGTAATACTGAAAGCGTAGCACACCGAGATACTTGTCCCCTTATTTCTTAGAAAATATCTCCTAATAAACATCGTGACCAGCAGAAGCATTAATCCTTTTGGTAGCTCATAGAAGGCACTCTCGTTGTAGTCACTTGAGCTCACCTACACGTCGCAGATAAAGTATTAGCACTGGCTTCAGACGGGTTGTTAAATATGTTGTCCAAATTCCCAGAGAGAGAAACAACGCGTGGTTTCAATATCAAAACTTTGATGCGGTGTCTGAAAATGCCGTCAGGGCGGGAAGGGTTAAATAACTAGTGTCTCACGGAGTCGTTAAGTGACCCTGTCAAAGAATATTTCAACAAAGCTCCTGTTTTCTCCTCTGCCATTCAAGTTTTTCAGATGATAATTCAATATTCTGCTTGTAATTTAAGTGCTTATAGCCAAGCAGCATCATTCGAATATGACTGATACCATCTGCTCCTTCTGTGAAGTGCTGTGGGAATTATTTTCAGCACAGATTCACCTCTATCTGATCTTCATACAGCATGATCGGAGAAATACATATATTTAAATATATTTATGAATCTGTTAATAAATATACATTGCGAATTATTATGTAGTGTTTAGTCTTGTTCATCTTTCTCTTGTAGCGTTCCCATGAGGGCGCTCTTCCACAGCTCTCAACCCACCACCCAATCTTCCTTCAGCTCCGTCTCTCCGATGTATGCCTCAAGGAGCCAGAAGTCTCGGCGATGGTGCTCACCGTTCCGGCAAGAGGAGGCTTCAGTGAATTTTCGCATATTGCTTTCTTCAACAAATTTGACACTAAATAGCTCGAGACTAGAGAAAGCGATTTTCATTAAATTTCACCACATGTAAAATCAACAAGAGACCAATCGGCCCGCTTAGCTATAAACGTGAGTTTTGTTGCACAATGATAGGAATATGGATAGCAAAGTTGGAAGGCCTGACTATTTCTCGTGTAAATGAGGTCACTGCGAGAGAAATTCCTACAGATGTAATTTTCATGCGAGTCTAGATAGCTTCATTGCTCTATTAGGCCTTAAAAGTGTTTCCGTCTTCTGATAGCCACAAATTAGGGTGTTTTTTATTGACATTTACATACAACAGTGTGAGCAGATAGCGGGAGCCCGTAGACATTCGTCGCGTTGATCTACGGCTGCCAACCGCTAGCACCGCGTGAGGTCATTAGCACGTTTCTCACAGCGGGGGCTGGTGAGGCGATGTCAGTCAAGAAGCATGCTTAAATACATCTGTGCGGTTCATACACAAATTTGTATGTTTATGTTAGCATATATGTTTATAAACATTTACAGAAGACATATACTCATTTGTATGCATGAGTATAGATACGGTATATATGTATATTTAGTGGTATATTGTGTATACATTTAGCTCTTATATTAATACACATGTATCCTTAAACACAAGCATTTAAACATATATAATTATGCAGTACAGTATACCTTTATACAGAACACAGTGTTCTGGTTGGGAATGGTATGAGTGCACAATATGACGAATGAAATATTTAATGACGGGGTGCAGTATTGAATGTGTCATTAAATTGGTGAAGTATCAAAATAGCATCGTATATCATTGATTGTAGTATTCAGTGAAGTAGCAAATAATGTGTCGAATAGAATGTTGAATGAAGTTTGAGTTAAGCATTAATTGCAGTATATGTAGAAGAAAGAAAGTAACACACAAGAAAGAAAACAGCATCGAACGAAGTATTGAATGACCTAGCAAATGAAGTATCGAAGGGAGTATTAAATGAACCATCGAATGGAGTCTGATGAAATATTCAGTATTTACGGGAACATAAATAACTAGAACGTTCGAGAGCGCATACCTCCGCCAAGCAAGGCAACGGTTACGCAAAATTCAAATTAGTTCTGAAGCCATGATTTTATTTTATCTGAACATTTATGCCTCTCAACAGTATTTACAGCTTCAGTAATTTTCTTGAAGATCTATTCATAATTTTTTGAGTTGTGCTGCTGATAAACATTCTGACAAACATTCGTCAAACTCACAAACTAACCGAGCATCACCAAAATTGAACTATTTAGGTCTTGTAACATTACCACCCACTCCTACAAATTTCAATTCAATTTCAATTTCTTTTACTAACAAGCATAAAATAAAAACAGTAACAAACAAACGATTATGCGAACAGATCATCACAAAAATTTCGTTATTTACTGTTCGTGACATACCTAACAACAGTTACTCTTGCAAATTTCATAAAAATCCGTCCGCAACTTTTTCAGTAATGGCATTGAGAAAAATGAGGTAGATAAACAAACAAACAAACAAACGCATGAACGGATCTTCACCTACAGTTAATGAAATGTATCTCTGAACATACCTAGCAATCCCTGTAAATTTCGTCGGAATCCGTCCAAAACTTTTTGAATTATTTTGGTGATAGAAAAACAGACAAACAAACAGATAGACAAACCCGACGAAAACATAACCTCCTTGGCTGAGGTAATTACAGAGCAATGCTTGATTGTCATTCAATTTTTACTGTAAAATCACATTGCCAGGAAAATTTGCAAGATGATAGTCTAGTTTATTTTCATTGCAAACATTACTCTGTCCAATATTCTTAGCTCATCGCAAACACTTTTGAAACCACAACAGAAGCGTGGTACTTGCACTTTAACGTGCTGTTGTCCCATTAGCCAGACACGAAATTTTTTGCTCCGAATTAGTTATTTTCATCACACTCACACACACACACACACACACAGATCCTCGAGAAACCCGCAGATCCTAAGCCAAAACTTTTCAAGGGTAGAAACACGTGGTGCTTGCAAACCGAAATCTTTTGCAGCAACGCTATACAAAAGCAAGACGAGTCAAAATATTTTGCAGCAACGCTATACTAAAGCAAGACGAGTCAAAATATTTTACAGCAACGCTACACAAAATCAAAACGAGTCAAAATATTTTGCAGCAGCGCTATAAAAAAGCAAGACGAGTCAAAACATTTTGCAGCAACGCTATACAAAAGCAAGACGAGTCAAAACATTTTGCAGCAACGCTATACAAAAGCAAGACGAGTCAAAACATTTTGCAGCAACGCTATACAAAAGCAAGACGAGTCAAAATATTTTGCAGCAACGCTAGACAAAAGCAAGACGAGTCAAAATATTTTGCAGCAACGCTATACAAAAGCAAGACGAGTCAAAATATTCAGCAGCAGCGCTATACAAAAGCAAGACGAGTCAAAACATTTTGCAGCAGCGCTATACAAAAGCAAGACGAGTCAAAACATTTTACAGCAACGCTATACAAAAGCAAGACGAGTCAAAACATTTTACAGCAACGCTATGCAAAAGCAAGACGAGTCAAAATATTTTGCAGCAGCGCTATACAAAAGCAAGACGAGTTAAAACATTTTGCAGCAACGCTATACTAAAGCAAGACGAGTCAAAATATTTTGCAGCAGCGCTATACAAAAGCAAGACGAGTCAAAACATTTTGCAGCAGCGCTATACAAAAGCAAGACGAGTCAAAATATTTGCAGCAGCGCTATACTAAAGCAAGACGAGTCAAAATATTTTGCAGCAGCGCTATACAAAAGCAAGACGAGTCAAAACATTTTGCAGCAACGCTATACAAAAGCAAGACGAGTCAAAATATTTTGCATCAACGCTATAGAAAAGCAAGACGAGTCAAAATATTTGCAGCAGCGCTATACAAAAGCAAGACGATAGCGCTCTAGTTTCTGTATTGCAGATGTAGTAAAGCAGAACTTTCAGGCAAAATGTTCCAATCAAACACCGCCCAGGGCTCGCAATTATAATTTTTGCAATAGCATTATATCATTAGATGGCTTCGAATGTTGCAAAGAAAGTTTCAGCTTTCATGTTTTTCTAAGTACAAATACTTTGAGCTTACTGATGAAATTTTCATTTTAGTGTTTGAACAGTCCTTTGATGAAGAGAGACTGTCGAACAACGCAGTGGTCTTACAGAAGTTATTTATGTACCATTACTTCATGACGGTCCGTGCAACTAACAAATAGTATGTTATGCTGAACGTTGACATTTTCTATTCAAAATCTGTCAGGAGCAACGCTCGCTTTGATGTAACCTGCTCGTGATTAATTTCTTCATTAATTTTATAGAAGCTTCGAGGCCGAACGAACTTTATAGCTGAAGACTTGAAATTGCTGCAGAGTCGAATATGTTGTATCTGAAACACACGTTTTCATTGCGACATTATATACAGATTTAAAGCACTGACGTCCCATCCCGTGATCATCAGAGGAATAAATTCGAAAGCGTTGCACAGAAATTTCTGAATAGCATACAAATGCATGACAGGCGTCGCCCACTTACGATGCAGCATCGAAGACCAGATACTGCGGATTAATTTTTCATATCGATGACATTTTATGCAAAAGCTTGAGGTAAAATTATTGCAGCAGAAAAATTCCCAGCATACGCAATTCAGTTCGTCGCAGTGATATTATTTGCAAACAAGATAGCCACGTCTGCGAGTTTAAAATTTCTAAAGCGTAAAGACAAGGCGTTAGCTTCAAGTTTATTCAAAATATAAATCCAAGTCGTTCCCAGTTCAAATTTTCTAAATAATATCGGAAAGAATTTAGATGCAGCTAGGCTATCCAGTTTATTCACTTCAAAGCTGGCGGACGGAAGCGCTGGACTGCGCATGCGGCCGAGATAAAGAAGTAGGTCATCAAGACGTGTCCGGACCATCTCAGGGCTGGACACACTTCTGCCACGTCAGGCGCATGCGCCAGCACGAGTGTGAAAGCGATAGCCAGCGTAGAGACCACGGCAGAAATGTAAGTATGTAAAGAGGAATTAAAGCTCACGTTCAAATGGCCGGTGATTTTAGGAATTTGTGGCTGTGGATTCGTTTCGGAAATTCAGTCAGGGGGATAGGCCATGCCTCATTGCCAGGGTTGTTTGACGCAATTAACTCGATTGCATTGAACGACCGGAAACTCGTTCTGCTAAGCAAGATTAGCTTTCGGAAGTCATAAAGGAAATCGATTAACGGTCAGTGTCTGAAATTTAGTTCAACTGGATGATGCCAGGTCTGAAGTCCCGAACAAGTCAAACCTTAAAATTTTAGTTTCAATTACTCCCTCAGCTTTATCATACATGGAGACAGTACAATCGATGGAACTCAATTTATCACTAGGGTTGAATTAAATAAAGAAAGCGGTTAAAAAGATCTGTTCACGCTACACTGCATTGCAGTTTATTACTTGGCCTCTGCTTGGTAAGAGAATGCGCTGCCATATAGGTTATGAATACATATTGGACACACAATATGGGACACACAAACAAACACACAAACAAACAGACAGACAGAGAGACAAACTCAGACACAAGCATAACCTTAGCGGAGTTAATGATATTCATAACAATAGTAAAAACATTTGAACAAGGTGCACATAAATAGGCAGGGAGGTGAGACAGAAAGTAACAACGGTGCTTCTGACAAAATCACGTTCGTTATCCATGGGCAGCAAGTTCAGCTATTCTCAATTCATTTATTACCTCCTCCAAGGAGGTTATGTTTTCGTAGGGGTTTTTCTGTGATTCTGTCTGTCCGTCTGTCTCTTTGTTTGCCTGTCTTTCTGTCTGTCATCAAGATAACTCAAAAAGTTATGGACGGATTTCGACGAAACTTACAGGGATTGTTAGGTATGTTAGGGTAAAAAAATTATTAACGTTTGATGAAGATCCGTCCAACCATTTGTTTGTCTGCCTCGTTTCTCTCAACATCATAACTTAAATAGTTATGGACGGATTTTTATGAAATTTACATGAGTTGTTAGGTATACCACGAAGACTGAATGACCAAGTTTTTGTGATGATCTGTTTGTTTGCTTGTCTCTTTGCCGTTGTGTTTGATTTCATGCTTGTTAGCGCAATGGATTTTTATGAAATTCCCAGTGGTTGTTAGTAATGTGAAAATATATAAATGATTATATTTTGGAGCAGATCGGTAGGTTCGTTTCTATGTTTGACTTATATTTGTCATAATGTTTGTTTGCAGCCTAGCTCAAAAAGTTATTAACTGATCTTCAAAAACAAAATTGCAGAAACTTTTAATACTATTAAAAGGCACAAATATAATCAGATTTTGGAGTTGATACAAAGAAAATCATGGATTCAGAGCCAATTTGAATATTTCGTTACCGTTGCCTTACTTGGAGGAGGTATGCGCTCTCAGAGTGCTCTAGTATAATAATAAAACATAGGAGAATAAATTTTAATCTGTTATTAACCCATATATGCCCACATTCAAGCTCAATTGTGTTGGGAATTACAATTTTTGAAACATGAATAAATGTTCGTTGGCGTCATGTTACCATTTCATTCCTAAAATTTACAGCAATTTTGATAAAGTAGCGTCACTTGTAAACTCTTATTGAGACCCTGAGCATGAAAGTATTGAAAGAAAATAGAACGGAGTGATTCTTCTCGAAAATAATACAAGCTCTAGTAATCTAAATTTTGTAATAGTAAGTTCAGTTAATTATAAACAACAAACTATTACGATATAATTGTAATATCTGAACATTATAGAGTATAAATGTATCGCGGGCTTAATAGCATCTTGTTGCCATCATCGTCTTTTTGCGTATTAAAGCTCGATCTCATTTCTGTTCGTAAGTTGAACATCAGAGAGCGATATCGCTTTATTGTAACGCGATATAGCCCAGGGATGTTCGAAACTATAATTATCAGTTTTCTTAGTATCGCCTCCTCAACTTCTTAGATTTTTGAAAAATGCCATCAAAAAGTGTTCCAGAAGCTCTTAGTGAATTACATCGATTGAGTACAACTTACATCGAAAGCCATTCACCATTTCACTTTTCATTATTATTGCTAGAGCATTCTGGCGCTTTTCTAGCTTAAATTACTGTGCCAAGGCAATAATGTGGACTTCATTGATGCACTTAGATTCACCAAGAAACTTCGCAAGATTTACTAAAGATATTATAAAAGATCCTTTGCAGGGCTCTTTTGGGTCAGACACTCTTGTGTAGGTTGTTAATAAAACTCTGAGTCCACACAATGCGAGAGTTTCTGTAAGAACAATAAAACCAACATTAAAATCTAATAAATGTTCGATACAGTGAAGGCTATCATCTTATAATATTAGAAGTGTTGAATTTATGAGTAATAAATAATTCAAGTGTAAAAATATGAAGAATTAAAATTGCTAAAACCAAGTCTAGAACCATATACGCGAAATCTTACAAACTCTAGGCGTTGAAATGATGCTATACTTGCTGAATCGCAATAGGTATGAAAGTGTAATTAAATCCGGTATCGTATAAACGAACCCTTGCAAAGACTGGAAGCGTAATAAAGACGCTATACTATTTAAATATTTAGAAGCATCAGAGTTCAAACTAGTCTAACTATGCTGGAATCTTTCATAAATAGCATTTCTATTTCACATCAAGCAGCAATATTTGAACACTATTTAAAAAAGGGGGATAGCTTCGCGACATAAAGCGATGCATACCTGATAGTGTGTCTCTGCTCTAAAAGTTCTGCTCCTCACGACTGTCCGGCAATAAATGGGTAGGTGGTACGACGCAAATGACAATACCGCGCATGGAGCTATGTCCAATCGACTAAAAATCTTTGAGGGAAAAACCGCTAAAAATATTTTACAGATTTTATTACTCAAGCTATCCTACATACATGTACGTATATGCGTGTCCGTAGGAAACGTTTTCAGTTGGTTGATACTTTTCTGATTCACTAATAGAAATAAAGGTGTACATATATACTTGGCAAAATAAAAGTTTCCGTACGGCAGTAGAAACTGAGTAGGTTTCCGCAACGTTCGGTGCTAGGCCTAAAACTCTTTCTTATTGTTAATGTAGACACTAGCATGAGACACGAATGAAATTTTGTGATTTTGTATTTATTAACTTTTTTGTGGACGACACACAAATATTCGCTGCGGTACCGGCAGAGGTAGACGTTCACACTATCCAACTATCAGAGTTATCTAGTATCTTTTTGTGAATGTGAGACAAACACATAACTTCAACCACACAAAACTTGAACTTCTACAGTAGGGTGTTGACTCTCGCTTATCGAATACGCGTCAACACGAAGAGTGATACGACGGGGGCGAAATCGCAAGAAAATTTAAACAAAAAAGTTCGAGTGAGAATGCACGATAATTCCACGTTTGAAAACCTTTTGGCTCGAGCTGTGACCGTCGTAAAGTAATAGATCGTACAAGTCATATCTTTTTTTTTTTTGACGCAACAAGCAGGGCAAGGTAAAAGACTTGGGACGGCTCCAGGCCAGTCAGAGATCACTATTTTACCGCTAAAATTCGAGACGTACAAGACATAAGCAACTACATAGGCTTGCCCATCTTCAGATACATTCAATCGAACGGACATTAGAGCACTTTACAGTCTTATGCGTTTGGAAAATTTTGGGAGAAATCACTGTAAATTATAGGAGCAAATTGTTGCCAGATATTGGCACGTGCTTGTTGCACGTACAAAATGCAATGCCCAAAGTTTTAATTGCACTATAATATAAGAAATGTTCGCTTAAATCTACCCTCTGTTCGACTCGAGATCAAAAAGCGCTTCACTGTATTTCAATCAGTTAAAGCTTATAATCAGTTGCCGGATGAGCTAGCACAACCAATGTCGCACGGAACCTTCAAAAATAAATTTAACAGCATTTGCTGACAGCAGTACAATGATTAAATTCTGTGTTATTGACCTACCCACAGGCAGTAGTAAATAGGCAAGGTGTCTTTAATAGCTTTGATCTCAGAGCTGTAATTGTATGCTGATCAATTCTTAAGAATACCATAGGAGGCACCTCTTGAATATTGGCATAACATGAATTTCACTAATATCATATAGCTATACATGGATATCTTATTGCGTTGAGACTTATGGAGTAGTACGTCCTAGTCCCGTGAATATCTTATAATAGTACATGTAGGTTTTCTGGATATACGTTGATCTGGATATATGTAGTTAAAATATGTGTGAAAGTAACCTGTATTTTAGTAGGAACTATCGATTTCTGTTTTAGATAAATGACAACATTGGTGATTTTGTGCTTGATGTCCCATAAGTGTACTCACTTTCAAGGGACACGTTCTCAATGATGACTGTATTACAAGCTTGTGCACACGCTCGTCAAAAGAACAAGTTTCCTCCTCTCCGTGTCCGAATGCGTTGCAGCGTCCTCTTAAATAGCACACACTTGCAAAGCATTTTGAGTTATACATAGTTCACTCCAAATTTGAACCAATGGCACTTGTTGATCAAACTAAGGTGACGGCTACCGTACTTACACCTTTTTATTTAAACTCAAAGCTGTGTTTACCAAGGTTCAACCACACGCTCGGACGATTAGCTGAGGAAACTCGTTCTTCTGGCTAGCGTGTGCACGAGCCTTAATGTGTGGCTTCCCCTGTCGAGCTTTCGGGGCACGAGGCTAGTTAACGACTAGTTCACCCGGCCGTATTCGAAACTCAGCTAGTGTTGAAGCTGTAAATATATTTGCTGTTGAGTACCAGACAAACTACCGGTAAAATATTACGTGCAGTTTAGAGATACCCCACTGCTGGCGCTTTTCTTGTTCACGGGATGTAGACTTACATCGGCACAAGGCCTATATATGTAGTATTTCTCAATTTTTTAAAGCGATACTTCCCCTAAGGATGCAAGTATCAATGACCTCACTGAACATATATCTGGCGATATCAGATTTATTTATCTATTTATTTTTTGTAGTCGCATGAAGTGCGCAGGTCATCGGTAAAGCGCTCTCTGGTCAGGCTATTATCTTTTCCAACACAGAACATGAATTACCCCAAGAGTATAGATTCATGACCTTAATGGAGTGATTTTCTCCGGGTTTGGATAGTACTCATGTATGGATTGCGTGACACCACCTGGATGTTGTCCGAAAAATTTCAAAGTATCAATGACATCACTTGTTAGTTTGGCTTTCATTAATTAACAAAACTATTAATAACAACCCTTGTGAGCTATAACGGATGTTTTAAAGCGCAGAATCTAGAAACTTCTTCGCTTATTTTAAGTATTTTACGCATTTTTAACGTTGAGAAGCACATTAACTCTTTTCTTGATGTAGAATATGTAACGCTTGGGAATCATTAATGCCTTAAACAATGAATTACGTGATTGCTTAAGTACAGCTAAAAATCTTTAATTGCCTCATAGGCCTTTGTACGGTAGTAAAAGTAGGCACAGTGAAGGTAAAGGCTTTTCGATCCGCGCATTGCGATTTAGATAAGCATATTCGCACAGCATAACACTCAGAGCTGAAGTTACGAAGTTATAGCCAATTGGATTAGAAGATCTTGCTCGTTGGAATTTCAATAACTTTTTAAACAGCTTGTAATCTCAATACTAATGGTTCTGGCAGAATGATGGTGAGCTGCGCTTGCACGCTATTGATAGGGTGTTCGCTTCTCTGCCGTGCATAGGGGATTTTTTGGTAGTGCACGGGTTGCAGCCATCGTGCTACACATAATACTAATTGCAACGTAAAATTATTTCTGCACTGGATATTATATGGCTGTATCCAATATACAAACTCCAGTTACAACTTTCTATGTTTAATGTATCGTGAGACCAACTGTTCTCCTTTTCTGCATGCGACGGAGGCTTAGGCTAACTCAAGGGTTTCCCTCACTCCGCAACGTATAACATGTATTTCTATGAGACGCTGCAGGTAGCCCTCACAACGATAGTTTACTTAGAATTGAATTCTTCTTGACACTTGGATCAATTGGTAGGGCAATATGCTGTGGTGTACGTGGATCACAGAATTGCCCATAGGTTTCCCATGAAGACAAAATTGCAAGAATAGGCCAGTGTTATATTGAGAGAAGACGGATAAGCAGAATAACCTGTCAGGTTAGACAAACATTCGTGAGGGCTGGACATCAAGGCAGTGTTGCTGGGGGCAGACTGTGATTGGTTGGCTACGACCATGAAGTTATGAAGGTCCTTTATACCTTCATGGCTACGACCCACTACAAGCTTCAACTGAGACGTCGGCATTGCTGCAGGCTTCGAAATTGTTTTTCTGTTTGAGATGGCGGCTGAGGCCAGGCTTTTGTGCTCATATTAGAGAATTGATTATTGTCTGTGTTCTGAGATACTTGAAAATAATGTGAAGAACTAGGTATCTTGTCGCCTAATTCCAACCCTTCAAATTTTATGAATCAGCATTCTTTTGGAAAATCACTGAGCATATAACGGTAAATCGACAGCATAAATTCTCAGCCCACGGAGGGACACTGACCTAACCAGAAATGGAGATGATCCGTGGAGGGTGAATTTTTGCATGTTTTTTGCGTCGCTAACGCCAGAGCTCTGACAATCTGAGGTCAAGCGCAGCCGTACAGTCCTCTGGGGCCTAACGTTCATTTATGCGCAGAACGAGCCAGTGCAGGCGGATTTTGTAGATTAGGTTTACGTTCGAGTTAGCTTGACTTTTATTATTTAACTTCAGATAGTGAGTATTCAAGAAGAGGAAGTAAAAAAATATTTTGGCAGGTGGTACACAGAAAAAGCCAGAAGTGAAAATTTGAAAATACAAGTTATTGATATCAAGATTGCGTGCTATGACAAATTAATCGACATAAAACTTTCTCCTTTTTTACCTGCCATTATATTTTTCGCATATTTCCATTGCCACATTTTTTAGAATGAAAAGCATTGGTGAGTCGCAAATCTATACCGGCAGTAAACCTCTAAAGATTCTATTACCTTCTATTACCATCAAGAACATCGGAGCAAGGCCACCTATCCCAGGTGGCTTTAGTCGAAGCTGGCCTTGGTCGAAGTCGATGTCTATAGCGTTGAAAGTCAATTTCAATGTTTTCCTGATTAACGAACGTTCGATTAATTATCAGATGCTCGGCTCGTCAACGCGAGACTGGAGCAAGATTTCGGCGTGATCGAAGTTGATTTGCGAATGTTTCAGTATACACAATTTCTACTGAAAAGCCAACGAACTGTCTTTGAAGAGAAAGTTTTACCGTGGTAGAGAGAAGTAAGTAACCATATGCGTATCTTTTTTAGACCAATTTTGCTGTGCTTGGAAGCGATCAGATACATCTGGTGTGGTAAAATAGCCAGCCTCTACATATTATGCAACGGTCCCACCATGCATTCGTACACTCAGCTTAATGAATGGAAGTTTGGCGGGTACAAAGGCACCGTCATGATGCTGCAAAATGTTGCTCTGTATTGGTGCGACCTGCCAGTTACTCATTCCACGGCAGACCATGCATGTTTGACTTGTGAGCTAAAGATGCCGGGATCGAGCGATGAGTCAGCCCAGCGGACTTTGTGGCATCCGGCGTGCTGGGTCAGTAATTGCTTGGTATGCAGAGCTACGTGGGGGCACTTACCTGACGAGGAATAGGAGGGTAGGGCGGCGCGGGTCGTTGCACCTTCCGCTTCGGCGCCATAGTTCTTAACGATCCGTGGTTGGCAAAGATGTACTAATTGCTCTGGGGCCAATTGACCTATATCTGCAGAACAAACCAGTGCGTGTGGGTTTCCCAGTTCAGGTTAGAGTCAAAGTTGACTTTACTTTTACCTTTTCCGGTCATCCAGTTGAGCTTGTAATTGTACATATAATATTTTGGAGTGTGGTCCCGGTTTTAGTAGGCAGAACATTTGTCCTTCCAACCGTTTTTGTCCAGTTGGCGGAGCTAATCTACCACTGTGGTCTCTAAAGGGTGTTGAAAACAATGCTATCAGCATGAGAAGGTTGCATCTTATTTCGAACAGTCTCGGTTAATTTCTGCTACTGCCAGGGTTTCCACAGCACATACTACAATTATTACGTTTTGCTCCTGACAACAAGAGCCTCCATTCATTCTCTGAAAAAAAAAAAATGATAACAGTTGAAGCTGCCGGTCCAAATGGGAGCTACTTTTTACTCATTTTTCCCAGTTCGAATGCAGGTGAGTTATTGTTATTACATTTTCAAACCCCACAGCTGGGTGTCAATAGACTGCCAATAAAAATGCGCAAATGAAGCATGAAGCAGGCAAAGGATGCCCTGAGAACCCTGCTGTAAAAGCGTGACTTGAACAATTGCATATCAGCATGGTTTGTCACGAATTATGGGAGGAATTCAATATTGACACAAATCGAGACAGTAAACACCGAAAGAACTGACGGATTTGTCACCTAACCATAGTAAAAGCATTAAAATAGAATACTGGCAATGGTGTTACCTATTCCCTAGGTTACACCAACAGATAAAGTAGTTATGAATTATACCAAGCAATGTTACTTTACCAACCTGTGCATTATCTTACGTTCAGCGTTATTTCACTTAGAACATAGTAGGAGTTTTCGTTTTGATGAAATGCTTATGTATATTACTTCATTGTTTTGAAACTTGTTTCGGAGCTTTTACTTTTTCTTCTTGAAGATGATTTGTGTATGAATCGAAAGCTTGACAATAATTACCTACGCCAAGGAGGTCATGGTTTGGTGGTCTGTCTTTTTGTCTGTATGTTTGGTTTTTGCTTATTACTAAGATAACTCAAAAAGTTATGGGCGGACCTTTACGAAATTTGCGGGGATTGATAGGCATGATAGTAGAAACAAATTGTAGATTTTAGGTGAAATCTGCTCAACCGTTTGCTTTTTATGTTTGTCTACCTCTTTTCTCTTAGTAACATAACTCAATAAGTTATGAATGGATCTTTATAAAATTTTCATCAATTATTAGGAATGTGATGAAGAGCAAATGACCTAATTTTTGTGATGAACTGTTCGTCCTTTTGACTGTTTGCTTCTATATTTGGATTTATGCTTGTCAGAACCATAACTTAAAAGGTTATGAAAGGATTTCCATGAAATTTGTAGAAATTCTTAGAAATGTAAAAAGACCCAATTGATCAAATTTTGGTGATGATCACTTCATCCGTTTGAGTGCTGCACTCATGTTTGTCAGAACCTAACTCAAAAAGTTACAGACGAATCACTAATAAAATTACAAGAGCTGCTATTACTGTCAAGACTCAAAAGGCACAAATGACTACATTTTGGTGATGATAAAAAGTAATCCAAGTTTCAGGACCAATTTGAGTTTTTCGTTAGCATTGCCTTGCTTGGTGGAGGTATGCGCTCTCACAGTGCTAAGGTTAGTGCTAACAATAAGTTTTATTTCAACGCTTGTCTTATTATTATTCGTAGTTGCTCAGGTTATGATAAAATAATGCGATATCCTGCTCTAATTCCCTACAGTAGTCAACGTGGCTCTCACTGTAACCCTAAAAACAACAACGATATCCATCTTCGATACCAAGAAAATACACAAGTTACTTTTTTTGCTTGGCCTTAAATTTGGAAATGTAGCGTTGATCTGACGCTGTACGTGGAATTAAATCCTATCCTATCCTACCCAGGTTGTGCTACCTCGCTACAAATGCTATTTTTTTTTTTTCGTTGAAGCGCAGTAGGAGAGAGAACCCTGATAGAGTAACAGTATAACATGAGTAAGATAAGGGTAAACCTTCTTGCAAATAAAAATAATGAAACTTTACCACAATGAATATTCAGGGATAAAAATAACACAAATTTAACAATATAGTTGGTATTGTCAAATACCTATCCCGACTACCTTGAAAGTGTTATGATTTGATTATTTTTACTTTTATATAGGAAAGTAACCTTCAACATGGAAAGTTCAATCCGACGATTTTCAGGGTCACTGCATGGATCATTACCCATCTTCAAACATGGCGGGCACTGTGTTTGCTTGTGCCAACCTCTAAATGCTTGCTTGAGTGTTGATGGCAAACAGCCGAGGGAGACCTCTGAGTGCTCTCCTAAGACGCCAAGCAAAGCAAGTCCTGCAGGTAGACGCAAAGCTCGTGTCAATTTCACATGGTTTCAAATGCTAATTTGAGCGATGAGAACCTTGAACAGGATCGTGGGAAGGGAAGAGAGAACATTTCATTTCTCAGGCTGTTCTGAAGTTTAAATTTGTTACTCCTAGCATGGTGTGGGAGTTTAGTTTAAAAGTGCTGAGTGCTGCCAGCTTTCTAATCTAATGCTATTTCAAATCTTGCAAAAGTAATAACAAAAATAAAATAATTCCTAAAGGCATAGAGATATTATGTTGTAGTGAAATGCTGCATCCTCTTCTCTCATAGTTAACGTACATTTTACGAAGAGTCGTGCAGAGTGTATATCATCGGTGCCTGAGTACTGCACACATATACAGGCGTTGCAAAAAGTACTCTTCCGACAAACTGATGTTCAGTTCAGGCAATCACTTAATTTTTAAAGCGCTGCCTGTATCTTCCCCAAACTACGCATCAACACTTCAATAATTACCATAGTTTTCCACGCACGGTAGTCTATGATGGACAGAGAATCTCTGGCCTCCAGAAAGTGTGGACTGCAGAGGCCGCAGATGAGAAGCCTCGAAGCTAAGCTGATCTGAGGTGACGTAATTTGGGCACGTGCGATTCTCCAGAAAAATTGAGCCTTCGAGACTTTACTTGTCCGGAACATGAGGCAGGCGCGCTAAACTCGGTCCGTTGCATCGAGTTTCAGGCATTGACCCCACATCGATTACCCTTGGGGCTTCGAAAACTTCAATCTTGTTCCGTGAAATGCAATTTCCATCCTCCTCAGAGTATTCGGATTGCTTCTAACACTGGCAACCAGATTTAAAGTGACAAAGCCAACGCTTCTCTCTAAAGTTCCAGACACGTCAAGCTCCGCTGGCTTAATTTTGCAGACAAATCGAACCCTCCTCTAAATCATTCAGGGGCAGAAACCCTCAACAAAGCACTAGAAAGTTCCAACTATTGGATTATGAGACAGGCCGGCTACTGTCCGAGTGCATAGAAAAGCGAAGACTGCACTCGATCGTTCCGTGACAGTAGCGAAGCCATGAGTGACGTCACAGCCATTGGGAGGAGTCAGTTTTTCGAGGTGGGGAACCTGCAGAAGCGTTATTGGCTGACAAGGAGCTGTGACGTTACTCGCAGTTTTGTAACAGTCACTTGATGAGTACACCTTGGAATACAGTAGTCTACATCTTCCTTTTCGAAATTATATTAACATAATGTCTTTAGGCTAATTTTTAGGAGGGCACTGAATCCATTACAGTAAATCTAAGGCCCAACTGGCAAGTTTTGTTTTCCCATGTTAGCATACCTCAGGGTGTTGCGCCCTCAGTATGTTGGGAACAACATCTAGATGAGCATAAATGTATTATTTTCTTGTTTTATTTTTTTCTCCTCTCACCGGAATAACGTCACCCCTACTGCTAACTGAATTTTCAAGTGGCCTACTGATCATGTAATCTACTTTGGCTGGAACTTTTTTCGGTCCCTGGTTTCATCTACGGGGAACTTCGGCAGGTTGTGATGATGGAAGTCAAGACAAGCGCGGTAATAAAGAAGAACATTATTTCAGTTTTTCAGGTTTTGATTCAGTCCAAAACCATCTTAAATCAATGAAATTCAGAACTGATGGAAGTAGTCAACTTGGAGCACTACGAATCGTACCAAGGGTAGTTTAAAGCATTAAATTCTTCACGAAACACAGTGACATTAATTGAGTAGTACGGTGTGTAGCGCCCTATCGGTCGATGTGCTACCAGTGCCAGCTCAGCTATATGTATGACTTTCTATGCCTGGTGCAAAGGTTAAATTGAATAGTATGGACATGTTCAAGTGGGCACTGAAATGAAGCCTTCGATGCTTAACTCGTTATTGAGTTTCTGGCGTGGATCTTCAATCGGTTATCCTTGAGATCTTCAGAAACGCAGTTTGCATTGAGCATTGAAGCATTGAGCAGGCTCAATGTAACCAGGTTGCTTATAACAATGCTTGCAGCACGTTTCAACGTAACAAATCCAAAGCTATTTTCTGACGTTCCCGCCGAATCAAACCTCGAAGACTCCTAATTTTGCCGATCAATCGTACGTGCCCTTTGTTTGGCAGACTAATAAAGCATTCTGCCCTTCAATTATGTCAGCCGCATACTAACGTGTCCATGGGCACAGGCACCGCAACAGTACTCCTTTTATCCAGTTATCGAAGTGGAAGCGTCCTTCTCACGGACAAGGAAGAAGCTAAAGTAGCTCTGTGAATACCAAGTGCGGGCGTGCGTTGGGGTAGGACACCTCCTCCTAAAGTCCAGTGCACACGATAGTCTTTTGCTAAATATTTGCACTTAACGGCATTTGATTGCGCTGCTGTGACTGTTTATAGAAAAAGGTGCCGGTTTCTGAGCTGCTATGCGCTCAGAAAAATGCATCCAAAAAATTACTGGTGACACTTGCTATGCCTCATGACGTGACGGTTAACATTTTAGTAGTAAATTTTTCCAAGGACACACAACTGTAGTGGCATTGACCCAACGGAATATTCGAAGCTGTGAAAATGAAACAATAGCATAAAATATTATCGTGTACCACGGGCCTTAAAAAAAGCTCCGCTGTATGCAAACGATGTGTCTTACTTCATTATGAAGCTTAATTCTCTACACTGGATTAGGACTGGATTAAGAAGTTTTTCTAAATTTAAACAGCAGATCACATTAGGTTACCATGCAAGTGCTGAACTACAGCGACGACGTGAAAGGGACTGAAAGTGTTATCGGTTGGTATGGTGAAATTAACTTAAGCGCTGAGTATTCTAGGCTTGAGTTATCCTGGATGTCACATAGGAGCGTTGGTTTTGCCAGTTTGAAAAGTGTTGCAAAAGTTAGCAAAGTAGCAAAAGTTTCATTTTACGGAACAGGTTTGAGTTTTCGGTCGTTTTCCGGGTGTTTGATTCTAGGCTAACACTTGGAACTCTAGTCGAAGTGGCAAAGACAAAACATTCCCCTTTGAAGTTCTGAAAACAAACTAGAGCACTCTGAGAGTGTATAACTCCGCCAAGTAAGGCAACGGTAACGAAAAATTCAAATTGGCTCTGATACCATGATTTCATTTATATCAACTCCAAAATTTAATCATTTGTGCCTTTTAATAGTATTAACAGCTTCTGCAATTTTTTTGAAGATCCTTTCTTAACTGTTTGAGTTATGCTGCAAACAAACATTATGACAAACACAACTCAAACATAGTCAAGAATCAGCTGATTTGCACCAAAATTTAACCATTTTTGCCTTTTAACACTATTAACAACTCCTGTAAATTTCATTAAGATCCATTCAAAACTTTTTGAGTTATTGCGCTAACAAACATAGAATCAAACACAGCAACGCAACAAACGTACGAACGAACAAACAGATCATCACAAAAAATTGGTCATTTACTGTTTATGATATAGCTAATAACTCATGTATATTTCAAAAAAATCGGTTCGTAACTTTTTGAGTTACTGCATTGAGAAAAATGAGGCAGACAAACAAACAAACGGATGAACGGATCCTCACCAATAGTTTATCATCTGTTCATCATACCTAAAAATCCCTGTATATTTCGTCAAAATCTGTTCAATAGTTTTTGAGTTATCTTGGTGACAAACAGACAAACATGCAAACAAACAGACACACAGACAGACAATCCCGAAGAAAACATAACCTCCTTGGTGGAGCTAATTAACTCCAAGCCGACGGACAGCAATCAGGTGTCTCGTAGACATCGCATAATATGTATTAACCATAATAAAAAGCTTACACTAGGCGAATTAAGGTTAAGTCTAACTAGCGGGACCACTGGAAGTTCTACGGCTAATTAATGTTTTCACCCTCTTACGTTTGATTGACATAAGGTAGTGTTCCTGTAATTTAAACTTACCCCGTCTAGTCTAAGGTTTGGGTTGACGAGCCCCGTCTACCTTCAAACACCTCGTCTCGCGGACTCTAGCTTCTCTCACCTGTGAATCTTGCATGCAACGGTACTTCTTGCATATTACATATAAATATGTAAATAACAGAAGACTAAAGAAAGAATCCATAGGTCCACTCAAAAAAACTGACGGTGCAATCACCAATGACCTAAGAGACAAAGCCACAATCTTGAACGACTATTTCACCTCTGTATATACCGTACTATTGGAAATGTTTCGAAAATATCCCTGAACCAGATCCGATGCAAGTTGCTCCCATAAACACATGTGTTTTCACGGAGATCGAGATCCTTCAAGAACTAACCCCCCTAAATGTGCACAAATCCACTGGCCCTGGTAATCTTGCTCCCCGTGTAATACGGGAAATAGCTCCAATCATTGTGACGCCACTGCTCGAAACATTTAATCGGTCTCTAAGAACAGGAGAAGTTCCGCAGGATCGGAAACTAGCTCACATGATACCGATACATAAAAAGACGTTAAGAAAAGCCCCAGCAACCATCGGCCAATCAGTCTTACATCGGTCGATAGCAAAACCATTGAACGCCTATTGAAAAAGAGCATCACTGATCATCTGAGGATGCAGCAGCTCATATCCGACACTCAGCATTGCTCCGAAAATGGAAGAAGCTGCTTAGCAAACCTACTGGACTTTTCTCTAAAGTTACAGATTTTAAAGATGAACAAAAGGGCGAAGACCTTGGGCATCTAGACTTCCAAAAGGCCTTTAGCAAAGTCCCCCATCAACGGCTAATGAAAAAATTGGAAGCCCATGGCATCCAGGGAGACTATTTACGATGGATCAGGGCATGGCTTATGTGTCGGCAGCAGCGAGTGAAACTTGAAGGAGAGACGAGTGCCTGGACACACGTTTCATCAGGGGTTCCACAAGGTAGCGTACTTGGCCCACTTCTGTTCTCAATGTACCTCAATGATCTCGATCTTAACATCCGTAGTAAAATCAGTAAATTTGCGGATGATACTAAACTATGTCATCCTGCTACGAAGAGTCGAGCTCCAACAAAACCTTGACCACCTAATGGAATGGAGCACAACGTGGCAGATGAGCTTTAATGTCGACAAATGCTCAGTAATGCATATAGGGCTGATGAACCCTTACCCCCAGTGCAAATGAACGGGACGGTATAGGCTGTCGTCACCCAACAACATGACTTTGAAATCGCCATTATAAACTACAACGCACTCAGCAAGTTGACAAGAGTGTGCAAATGGCAAGCAGAGTACTGGGAATCATCACCAGAAATTTTGAATACAAGTCCAAGGACATCACCGTTCCCTTGTACAAGGCATTAGTGCGGACACACTTAGAATTTGCTGTTCAATTCTCGTCGCCACATCTGTGTAAAGATATCGATAACATGGAAAGAGTCCAACGCAGGGCAACGAAATTGATACCTCAGCTGTGAAATAAGCCATATGAATGTCGCCTAAAAGAACTGGGTCTGATCTCTCTCGAGCAGACGCAGGGACGGACACACGGACGGGCGGACGGATGGAGCCTCAAGGAGAATTATAATATAGATGGGTTCAGCTTCACACTACTTTGCAGTACGTAACAGTCGAAGACATCTTAAGATAGAAGTACTGTACAAGAAGGGATTGTACAAGAGGGCCCTATAACAATATGGACGTAAACGATAGCTTTTTCAGAAGTTTTTTTTTTTGCACCATCTGATAGTAGAGATTGAGATCTGTCGTTCTCTGAAGTCAGAAAGGCGCAAATCCGAGTAGAAATGGTCGAGAATCGCTTATTTTGCACCTCATTACACCAGTGCATGGTGTTCAAGTGGATCTCCTGTATATTTTAAAAGTGTCGCTTACGCCCCTATTGTTCTAGGGCCATCACAAGAGGGATGTATTACCAGTGGATTACTTCAGACGTGTGCTGTTCAGGTGGGTACAAACTGCCGTATGTACGTAACCATACGCTGCTGTGTCCGTTTAACCGCTTACAGGATGAGTGACCATATATGGTTACTTCCATAATGCTTTTCTCTGATTTGATCAATTTGAATTTGAAGATTCATTCAAAACTTTACTAGTCACGTTCGCCAAATCGGCTGACTAAACGGCCACCGTTTCGTAAAATTATCTTGTAGACACACTGTTGTGTTCAAATGCTACACAACAGATCTTTCGAACGCTATGTGGTTCGCGCGGGTTCACTAACTAACTTTTGAGTTGTTCCATTTTCTAAAATCGTAATTCAGCTCTTGCGCCGGTCAAAAATTCTGCTAGGGTACCAAGGCGGACCTCTACTCTGTCAAGTGACTGGGTTCAAGGTCCAATATAGGATACTCGCAAGTTTGTTGACTAGGAGGGCCTGGGAACTTCTCCTCAAACCTATTGAGCCAAGTCTCCTCTGTAGACAGTACGTTTCTAGCTATACTATTTAAACGAGAGATTAGAGTTTGGTGAGCTTTTTGAAGAGAACCGGCGCAAGAGAGCATTTCAAACATCCAGGGGTGATCCACCTCAACGGAAGGAAAATATGTATTTGCGTCCCCTGCAAATTCTTGGTAGGTTATTCATAATTGCTAAACTTTGGCCGGCTACGTAGCTGCTGTTGCCCTGATAGAAATACGCAGTCATGTAGTGGCGTGATCTAAGGGGGCGAGCTACTGGTACGAATGCCTGCAGCAATCCTCATCAAATCACTGGTATTTTTTTCTCTCTTCTGCAGGATTAATGAGGCTTAAAGCAGTTGACAACCTGATCTTCAAACTATTTGGTCTTGGGACTAAACTATAGGCACTTACCATCGCGAAAGCAAAGTCTCCAAGCACGAATATTATCACTAAACAAATCGGAGTTGAATGAAAAGCTTAGCTTTTTCTAGAGAAATAACAGTCATCATTATTATTATTATCAATGTCAATGCCAGAACTATCTTAGCAACAAGTCTTCGTGGTTCAAGTTACTTCGAGTTTATACGTGGAAATAACAGACCTGCAGATAAGGACGCGACAAGGGAAAGTGAAAGGCCTGTCAAACATGGGATCGTCGCCGTACACACCCATTGTGCACTGTCCCTGTTAGGCTTCCCC
>LQNS02011911.1:19605-38046 GCA_001587735.2 Parhyale hawaiensis | reverse complement strand
ACACACACACACACCTACACACACACACACACACACACACACACACACACACACACACACACACACACACACACACACACAGACACACGTAGATACAAGCGTATTAATATATAGATACTAATAACATACTCAACTCTTTAATGTCTATTCAAGCATCTTCAGGTGGTATCATGCTAATAACATTTATATGTTATTTTTTTTTTAGCAAATTTCATAGATTTTTAATTACTGCAATGGAGCTTATAGTACGTTCTTTAGTTCAGTGTAGTTGCTTATCATTGTGCAATCAACTTTAAAAAATGTATAAATGAATGTTTTGACCATCCAGCACTTTATTTAATTCCAAAATATTAATAAAAATCTATAAAATTCAGAATTTTCAACAGTCATGGGGCACCTCAAGATGCTATTTTTTTGGAAAACCCTTTTAACACAATCAATCCTATACAACATGGCAACAAAATCACACCATTGGAAAAAATATTTTGAAAGTTTGTTTTTTCGCTCCACCCTAGTTTATAACTGTGCCGTAACCGTAAGTACTGCCTATGCCCACTGTCGAATTATCTCCCAATATATGTTGGCTGAAAGATTAACAGTTTAAGGTATTTATTTAGGTATTTATATCACTCATTACCTTTCAATGGGTTTCCCCAATATCACCCTAAATTTTCCGGGTTAGAAAATGAAATGCGCATACAATTACAAAAGTAAATACCGCCTATACCAACTTCCAAGTTATTAACTAATACAGCTGGCTAAAATAGTATCAAGTTTAGGTATTTTTACAGCTCAATTAAATTTCAATGAGGCCCTAAAGATTGCCGCTAATCCTGTAGACTTCGATTAGCAGATCGCGTGCAGGGCATCACTTAAGCTGGAGCCAAAGAACGTAAAGTTCCTTATTTCCTCTCTCTGCCGGACCGTATCGAAGGAAAGGATTGGTGTTATATTTATCGGCCGCCAGGGGACGCCCGGCACTAAATATGTTGCCGTGGAAGGAAGCGAGTTGCAAGTTAGGAGAATTTGACGTAAAAGACGGGGCGGTTGCAGCTGCTTTGGCCCATAGGGAGAATAAACAGAGAAAAATCCTGGTAATAACATGTTTATATAACTGCCGTTTATAATACAGTTTAAAAGGTAAATCTAATCAGATTTCTGTTACATTTATCTCTTTAGAAGCAAAATTTACTCCTACCGTTTTGAGCCCACTGCAGACGGGAGTCGAAAGACAAGAACGTTTCGCTTTTTTGGACCAAAAGTTTCTGTGACCGCGACCACATCTTAATGTGTTTGAACGTCGCAATAGGTATTTGGGAGAGAGACTCGTGCTGCGTGCGGAGCGCACTTTTTCACTTTGGAGGCTGTCATAATTATGTCGAACTAATCAGTTCTGTCGGTGCTTCGTGCCCTGGTCGGCTAAAGTTTGGAATTTGTTGCCTGCATCGGCTTTTGGTCGTGTTGGCCTGCAAGCTTTTAAGTCGGCTGCTAATTGTTTTTGTTGGATTTTCTTTAGCAGCGTTTTGGGCTTCCCGGTGTTGCAAGATGCTTCATTTGGGTTGTATTACCTGTCCGTGGGAGCTCAAGCGTGATGTTTTATTGATAATAATAATAATAATGATAAAATGTACGTTATTGCGAGCTAAAACCCACGCGAAATTAAGAGAGACATTCGAAACTAATCATTCGGCGCCTGTTGTAGGAAAATTTTTGCAAAGGGAGCTTAGATTTTACGCCATTTTGTACAGTTGAAATCTGGTCAAGCCGAAGTTGTGTCCCGTAGCTACAAAATCGGATGAATAAGGAGAAACGTTCCCGCGTTTCGATTCTAGTCTGCAGTGGGCCTTAGAGATTTCTTTGTCTGTTGATCCGGCAATGGGTGGTGCCCCACAGGGACAAAATGCCTCATGGGGAGGCGAAGCCTACATTTCAGCAAGTGTGGGCGCTTGTGGCTACTTGCGGCCAAATAACAAGACTAAAAAGGGCAGACGCTGTCTATTCCCGGTCATTTTAATTTCATGACTGGGCCGCAAATGGCCTCGCTGCTCAGCTCTGTTTTGCTATTTGTGTGTCCTCATTTCACCACTGTTATGCCTAAACGAGTGTGTGGATACATGTAGGGCGGAACACACTCAACCATTCACACCACACTGTGTTATTTTGCTTTAAGGGTTCTTGGTCACATTCTACTTGGACAAACGGTGTTGCAGTGAGCGTACAGTCAGAAGTAAGGGCGGGCGTACACCCACGCAAAAGTTGTTCCACTACACAATTCCACATCCGATTACGTTGCAGCGGACATGGCTTCGGCTTGCATATTGCGATACCGCTAAAAAGAATATATACCTAAAATTTGTGTCGTTTCTGGCAACAGTCAAACTTTGAGTATAATACCTCTTACTTTTTAGTTAGTTTAAAACTGCAGCGACGTTTAGTTTTAGTGTGATATTCAAACGCCGTAAATTCTGGAAAAGGCAATGTCATTGTTAAGGTAAGAAGTTGAGTGGTCTGGCTATATTTGCCTGAGTGTGTACTCGCTATCAGATTCGATTGGCAGATTTTAGTTGTGATCCAGTGCTGCTTACCGGGCTGGCTCAAGTCGACAACTACCGTTACATAGGGCTGTTCGACTGGGCACTAAAACCAAGCATTCGAGACCAGATTTGTCCGAAATTTCACACAAAAGCTTTGACTTTGTCGCTTTGAAACTTGTTCGAAGCAACGCGAGTACATTGAGCAGCCTGCTCGCAGCTCTATTCTACCGACCAATAATAAAGTGTCTGAAAGTCTCAGGATGAACCAATTGAGGGTCAATGCCTCAGACCTAATTCAATGTGTCGAAGCTAGCACAAATGGGAAGTTGCTAACAAGTCAAGCCTTGAAAGCTTGATTTTGGCGCCCAATCTAAAATGCCTATAGTGGGATAGCTATTGTAGCAGTTGTGTTTTTTTTTTCCTTTGACGGCCACACCTGAAACTTAAAAGTAGATTATATTTAGATTAAAATCAAATTATTTTTCTTGCAACTTCTAAAAAACGAAGAAATATATAGCTGCGATCAGAAACGTAGTGCATGTTCCTTCCTTTTCCTATCATGAAATATCGTATTTATGTCGATATATGGGAAAGCTTAAAGAACGTATTTATACTCTTCAGTTTATGTGATACATAGTTTACGAATTAATTTTGATCGTAATAGGAAAAGCTTCATCGAACGCATTAACAGCGATGTTAACAACGCAGATATTCGGAATCGCAACATTTGTAATCATTCCCATTGAGCGTCGTCTCAAGTATATATATCTGCGCTAAAATTGGATCGGTAACGTTGGTCCCAGTCCTTCGATCGCTAGTAACTTTTGCCCTCTGCCTGTGTTTGACGGATGGATCCATGCCTGAAAATCTGCAATTGATGTCTATCCGGCTCTATAAGGATTGTGCCGCCATTTTAGAATATAAGGATTCTACGACAAAATCAATGACTCTAAAACGAAAAATGTACAATAGTTTGACCATTTAATGTAGGCGGTTCAGTCGTAGTCAAATTCCTCTACAGCAGGGCCAACCCTATGAATATTTCTGCGATTTCTCTATATGCAGTTAGTGGGCGTGTTTAAGATATGGGCCGAACAAAAAATCTCAGATATACTCATAGAATTGGCAACGCTTCAGAGGACTTTGTCCGCGACCGAAGAGCCTTCATAAAATGGTCACACCATACACCTTTTGAGCGACAGTAACTATCGCAAACGTACGGAAAATTTCTTGAGGCATCATTTATATATACATATTGATTTATTAAATACAAAGAATCGAGTCAGGATGCGATCCGGGGACCTAGAGATTACCACGCCGCCACTCTTAGTGGTCGAGTGGCGGCGTGGTGATCTCTAGGTCTGTAAAGTTTTTGGGGGTTACTTCTCTTGTCTTTATTTATACTCTTAGAGACAATCCTTAGTGATGATAACTAAATCCTCTGTTACAACTTAAAGGTTTGATACTCGACTTCTTTCTTTTAGAAATGGTACCGATATCCTTCATCAAGAATATATAGTTTGGAGTACTCTTCCAAGTTTCATGGTGAAAGAAGCGAACGTTGATTTACGCAAATACTATTATATTTTGGCACACTGATGGAAAAACACAATTAAGAGTACAGCCTAGACGCTTAAAACCCAGCAGCAAATAAGGGTCTAACACAGAGCAATAATGCTATGACAAACTGATGTTAAAAGGGGATGGCGGTAATAGTCGAAAGAGCCCTTTCGCAAGAGACAATTATAGTGAGTGAATATAAATGGTTATAGAGCTAACTAACTCTAAAAAAAAAGCAGAACTCTGTATGCATAGAGGTAAACAGTCATAATTAGACGATTTTAGAAGGTAATGATCCGCATTACTTGCATTATTACTCCTTGAGAACAACAAGTTAATTCAATTCAAATACCAGAAGAGAAAGATTATGGAATTTTGGAACAAGAAAAAATTCCATATTATAAATACAATATCTATATGAAGACAGCTAATGATTACCTAAAAGCTAAATGGATGGCACGTGATAGACTGTAACAGTGCCAATAGCGTAATTTTGTCGAAGAAACCGATGTTAATTTTCACAATCATTTGTCGAATCAAGGGAATGAAGCTTTTCTTGTGTTTTATTGTTTTATCATTGTATAACGTTAAAACAGATTTTGAAAAAAAAAACTTCCACGAGGACCCCGGCTCTAATCCTGACTCGATTTTTTGTATTTATTCTGTTGAAGCACAAGGGGGGACAGAGAGCCCCTGTCTAGATAATAACAGGTGTTGACGGGACGAATAACTGTGAGATTTTTGTTTATTATATACGTTAATGCATGCTCATCAGTCCGTTCGTTTATTATAAATGTTATTGTCGATTATTATTGTTATATATTTACATTGTATATTTATGTGTAGAACTTTGGCCAAGTTATAGAGGAACTGAAGAAACAGCAATGCATTTAACATGAACTCAACTATATTGAGTACGTAAGATGTCAAGCCACTTGTGCTCAAGCCGGTTTCCAAATATGAATTATTCAGTACTGCAGACCGTAACCTGCTACCATTTAGATCCTGGTCCGTCCCAGTTAAAATCTCCGCCCATTGCCACATCTGCTCTTTCCTTTCAAAGTGCCGCCCCCCCCCCCTGCAATAGGGGATACAGGGGACCTCGGCCCAGTGAAGCCAGCCCACCTCGTCGGTGATCTCGGCCTACCTCGTCGGTGATCTCGGCCCACCTCGTCTGTGGTCTCGGCCCACCTTATCGGTGATCTCGGCCCATATGAACAATTCTTCCTATTTATTTAGAAAAGCAATGGACACTTTTCAATAAGCTATGTTGGTTTTATTCGCTGATAAGAAGGTTGAGTACAAATTTTTATGATAAAATGCAAGAAAAATACAATACAGTGAAAAACACGAACTAGACTTGTACAGAGAGAAACTCTAGATGAGAACAAGCACGTAGCAGCTTTTGCGTAGTGCGGTCTCCATATACTCGTTCCAGTAACTGAACATCTTTGCTTGGAAATTTTTGTATCTATGGTGAGGTAGCTACTCCAACTACGCAGTAAAACTCGCGCAAACACACTTCAAGTGGCAGTTATGGTCGTGGCAACGTAAGCGGACCAACGATTGAGCAGGCTTTATGGTGATAGCGCCCACAAAAGTTGTACGTGGGCACCGGGCCTAAGAGGCACCCATCCAATAACGACATTTCTCATATTTGTTTCGATCACGTGACAAATGTTCTTTGCACTTAAAATCATAGGCGTACGAAACTGATGTACTTAGGCAGAATAAAAAGACCTAACTACCCTATCGCTGACACATCCGTAACTCTTAATTTTTCTTTGTTCGATGCATATCATGGCGCCTGTTAAGTTAGCGTAGTCCGTGTGAACTCTCCCGTTCTTTCTATCTTTTGTGCGAAATCTTCAGTATTATCCTAAATAAGAGGGAAGAATACGTCAGATGGGCCGAGAAGTGGGCTTAAATCTCAGACTAGGTGGGCCGACTTCGCTGGGCCGATTTCACAGACGAGGTGAGCCGATTTCGCAGACGAGGTGGGCCGACTTCGCTGGGCCGATTTCACAGACGAGGTGGGCCGATTTCACAGACGAGGTGGGCCGATTTCACAGACGAGGTGGGCCGATTTCACAGACGAGGTGGGCCGATTTCACAGACGAGGTGGGCCGACTTCGCTGGGCCGATTTCACAGACGAGGTGGGCCGATTTCACAGACGAGGTGGGCCGATTTCACAGACGAGGTGGGCCGATCTCACAAGGCCGAGATCACTTACACCCGTTGCATTAGAATCACCGATCAGTTCCTCACAGTACCTGGTCATTATAGTCTGACTCTCACTCTAATTACGGTGTCAACCTATTTCTATTACTCGCCCACTCCGTTTCCATTAGGATCCCTGCCCTTTCCGTCGCCTCTCTACTCCGCTTAGCTTAGGATCCAAGCACATTTCCATTACGCTCCTACTCCGTTTCCATTAGGATCCCAGCCCTTTCCATTACAACCCGACACATTATCGTGGCAGTCGACGCTCGTGTCAAGCGCTGGAGCGCAAGTCGCGAAGCAGACACTGAAATTTGTCATCCGTTCTCCGTAGACTTGGAGGCGCCATTTGTCAGGAGCTGCACCGAGACGAATGGCTGCACTTTAGTGGCTGCTCCGATTTCAATCTGCCTTCCAAACTTGAAATTATCGACTGGAGCTCAAGACAGGATCTGCGATAGAGAAATACGTTATAATGAGTCCTGGAATATATGCCAGAGAGTGCTGGAATGTTCATGGTTATAGAAGTCAGGGAAGTAATACTGCAATCTGCCTTCCAAGCTCAGCACGAGATCTACATCAATGATAGAGTTTTTTTTCTTTGCCTAAGGGAATGTACATAAGAGGAGAGGGCAAGAGGTATCGTGAAAAGCAAGCGCCATTGCCTTTGTAAGGGAAGTAATATTGCCATCTGCATTTCAAACTCGAGATATCGGCTGCAGCACAAGACGGATTTTGGGATAGAACGATATGATTTCTTGCCTCATTGAAGCCCCTCAGGGGGTGTAGGATGGGCCATAAGGTTACGTTAGACTCCCGATCCAATATTATATGGGGGGGGGGGGGCAGGGGGCGGCGCACCGCAGGAGGATCTCTTGTGTTATCTTGGCCTTAGCTAAGCCTTCTGGACACATTTCCTTACTGCCCACTTTATTTCCTTCCACTTTCATACTCCTCCTGATGCTTAATGCTGTTCTTCCTCTTCTTTCCCGATTTGCTGTACCCGTGCTCGCTGACTTGTACATGCATTCAACGTTTTTGTTTTTTACATTTTTTGCCTCTTCATTCTTCCTCTTTTTGGATCACAGAGTACTTTGTGGAGAAGGAGGCTTAAGCCGGGAATAGAATAATAATAATTACTTCAAAAAAGTATACGACGAGATGGTCAAAATGTCCACGGGTTTAAGGGTACAGTGAATAAGTAGAGCGGCTACAATTGAGGGGACGGTACAAGATCTCTGTAGAAGACAATAAAAAATATGACTACTCTCCAATACCGTCCTCCTACTTTTCCTTCCAGTTTAACTCTATGTGTAATGGGTTTAAGGCGGCTCCTCATAAGTGGGCTAGATATTTTGGCGTACTTGAAACATGAAATATACACCCGTATATCTTTAGTAATGTAAATTTCATCTGAAACTGTTCCATAAGAAGACAGATAAACTGTTCATCTTATTATTTACTAGCTCAGAAAAACTGATTTGTGCGAAGCCTTTGAGAAATGTATCGATTTTGTAGAAAGGATTCGCTCATTGCACAAGTTCGCGACATAACTAGCGGAGCAGCGGCGAAGCGCTACCACATCGTACCTACATATACGCTAGAACCACACTGAACTGAGTGGCGCACCCCAGGCTGATCGATGCTCTAAATTAACCCATTTATACCGAAATAAATATACTACGTTATAGTAACGAGATGAGTTGACAATTCTGTTCTGTTGTTTAATATGTTCGATGTCTTCAATTTATGTAGGATGAATAGTTGTGAATTCAAATGCTGTGGTGAATAGTCAATTAGATATGGCGATGTGGTGAAGAAACCGATGGTAAAAACCTCCAGGCTGGTATATGCACTCATAATGCAGGGTTATCAAGTTGAGGCTAAGTTGAACTGCACTTATGTATAGTTATGCACCATACTTATTGTTTAGGCAATAGTTCAATCTGCAAGCATACTGTGTACGCTTGAAAATTAACTATTGAAATTCCACCTTAATAGCGGCTAAGTCTGTCACAAATACTGTCGAAATTGTGAAACGTGCTGAATTTTCTCTCGAAGTTATCCGCTGACTGCAGGCATAGGTAGTATTAGGTACACACAGGGAAGCCTGTTGTTGATATGACCAAGTGGTTCAACCAAACGCAGTTGATTGTGTGGACAGAAGTAAAATTCTTCATATAAATCTACATACGTAGACCTCTCATACTTAAAATATCAAATACATCAACACGATACAACTGCCTATTTTTCAGTCCAAAGAGATCTATTAGGTTGAAGAATAAAACGTGATCGTTTTCAAAGTCTTTCATTGCTTTAATACAAGTGAATCGACAATATAGTCTCCATTGAGAATAGAATACTGTTCCCCACTTTGGATGCCGGGTACAAGAAAAAAGCTTGAAGAACTTGAAGGTATCCAACGATCGTTCACGACCAAAATTCGAGGCATGCAGGAGTACGATTACCACAAACGACTCAGCTGTCTCCACTTGTATTCAACACAGCGCAGATTCGAACGATTTACAATAATATATGTTTGGAAAATTCTGGAACGTATAACTGTGAATGTGAATTAGCGGATTGTCGCCAGACACTCGGAAAGGACTGGAAGGACCTGTGATATCCGTATCCCAAGCAGAGATGGTGGAAAAGCTGTGGCCACAAAATATTCTATAAGCTTTGCTGTACGGGGAGCAAGATTGTTTAACAAAATGCCTCGACATATTCGAAACGCCACTGATATCAAAACTGTAGAGTTAAAAAATTTGCTGGATTCACATTTAAGAAGAATACCAGATAGACCAGCGGTCAGCGGTTACGTGCACTGTGGAGATAATTCACTGCTGGCTCTCTNAAATGCCTCGACATATTCGAAACGCCACTGATATCAAAACTGTAGAGTTAAAAAATTTGCTGGATTCACATTTAAGAAGAATACCAGATAGACCAGCGGTCAGCGGTTACGTGCACTGTGGAGATAATTCACTGCTGGCTCTCTCTCTCGGGTTGCAAACTGCGGCACCACAGAAGACACCCAGCAGAGTGACTCCACCCACGTGAGGTGATGTGAGCAACGTCACCTGGACTTCTTCCGGAGACTCTCAAGGTAACTCAAGGTATTGTTACTGAAGGCTTTGTTCAGTAAGCGTCTCGATCCCTCGGCGGTATTAATCTTCCGGTCTTGATGCCGTACGGGCCAGTATTGTCGTTCGTTTTTTCCATCGTGTGTAGGTTTTGGAAATAGTCTTGATGGCTCTGCCTTTGTTGGTGTGGGTATTGGCAGCCATAAGCAATCTGTAAACTGAGTGATTCTGTAATCTCTAATTTTCTCTTTCTTTTTCTCTTGCTGGGCTGCTTGCGTGGGGCTGATAACGTTATGGAGTTTTCTCGGTTCTCAAATCGCCAGTTTTGTGTATCATAATGATAATTATTCATTTGCTAGCTGTCGAAAGAGCTGCAAATATGGCAGTGCCGAGTCTGGCGAGGTTGGAG
Source organism: Parhyale hawaiensis (assembly GCA_001587735.2). NCBI lineage: Eukaryota > Metazoa > Arthropoda > Malacostraca > Amphipoda > Hyalidae > Parhyale > Parhyale hawaiensis. Next base: position 28,236 of record LQNS02011911.1, on the reverse strand, counting down.
AGAATGAGGCAACACTTCCCATTTAAATTCTTGAATGATGGATTTGGTCATATTGGAGACTTAAGGACAGGTGTTGTCGCGTTGTAGAATAACACTGTTTTCCGTTTCCATTTTTTTTTTGCTGTATTGCTCCGTTTAGTCTGTGCAGTTGTTGGACGCATAGTTCCATAATTACAGTCGTGTTGCGGTAAAGCAGTTCTTATTGGACTGCAATACAGTACGTCGAAACCCCTTCCGGGACTCGTTGTATACGACACAGTTTCCCATGAAAAATTGTCGTGGATTTTGCTCCCAACCATAGAAATTGTATTCTGCTCCCCTTTCCTGAGTTCTTTCTTTACATACTGCAGCAGTTGCGACAGCTGCAGCTGCTTGTCCCACATGCAGGAGGGTTCTGGGCTATCAATGTCCTTCTCTCAGTGCAGATGAGTCTCTTCTTGCCCAGCCTTTCCGTTCTACCTTCATCAACTACGCCCTGGCCGCTGTTCAGTTTTGGCCAACTACAAGTTTCGAGTGAGACGGAGTGATGATCCTTCCTGTCAGCTCTGGGGATTTAGTGAATAGATCGTCAGTCTCCTCTTTTAATGTCTTAGTGACCTCATTGATCTTTCAGCGAGTAGTCTTTGGCAGGACCTACTAGTTGTCGGACGCTTTCTTTCTCTTCCTTTCTTTCATTTTCTTTCCCCACTGCTTAGACCCCTTCTAGGGCTTCCGCCTCATGTTAGACCATGATGATGGAAACAAACAACAACGAAGTGGATACGACTTCCACAGTCCCTTTGTAAACACATGATGGTCATTCGAGGATAATAGCATTGTTTTGCTTGAGGGCTTGCTTAGGGCTGCTTGTGACCAGTGACTGTGAGTTATGCTATGTCGAGCAAACAAATTGGCGGAAATCGTGGAGCGCTAATTTTTCTTTTTTCACTAAAACCATGTGGCACCCTTGCGGCAAAACTCTGAACCTTGTAATTTGAGTGAATGTGGTTCATCACAGTATTTTGATCAGAGTTAATATATTTTGCCAGTTCTCTGGTCATCTGCGTGTATTTCCTACAAGAAGTTTGTTTAATCGCTGATCATCAAACTCAATCAATCAATCTTTATTGAAAATAAATGTTGCATGTTTTGCAACATCATTCTCAAGCCCATATCTAAGCACTACTAAGTGCTTTTCCGGCAAAGGAACAACAAAAACAAAAAAAAAATAATAGACTACAAAATACACCTTAAACTATGTTGGGGAAACAGCTTGGCAATTAGTTATTTATAGCAAGCAAGTTGTTCATTGCGATCAGATTTGGTTGGTCCGAACATGACACGTCTTTCAGCTGAATATTCCTATGTATTTATCAAAGCACGAAAGCCAACACTGGGAATACTCAGGGGCATCGCTTCTTCTCCAAACACGTCACAAATCTCGCGAGCTGCTCTGGCTGCGTCATGAAAGGAAAATGGTGTCGAAAATGTTCAATTTGCACACTGCCAATACATATTATTGATCTGAGAGTAAACTAAAAGTAACTAGATTAACATATCAATTTGGCTATATTTTAGAGCAAAAAATTGTCATTAAAACGTAAAACGTATGGTAATGAGTTTCGTTTCTCCATATATTTTTCAAAAAATAATCAACGCCTAGAAATTCCTCAATCCAGTGGTTATGTGTACTACGAAGTATTTTTATCTGTGTCCTAACATTAAAATAGGGTCGTGACAGCGCGAGCTTACCTTCGCACAGGTATCGTGCCGCTCCCTGACGAATACCTATAAAAAGGAGTCGCGCCGGTTAGAGGCAGCTCATTCATCCGCCCGGCCAAGCTCCTAAAGGTCTTGCGTATTTTGCGTATCTAAGTTGCATATCCGATACCGCAACGTCATCTGTACCACAGGAGACTATAATCGTGAATTCATTTAAGTATCACTAATTGTCTTCTTACCCTGAACTGCATAATATAGTCGTCTGGCACCAGAGTCCCATCATCCGTCGAAGAGAGTTCCACCCAGCTACAGTGAGATAGGTACTGGTAGACTGAGTACCTCCAACAGCTGCTATTGAGCACGTAACGCGGGTTCAGGGTTGGTTGAACCATTTGGTTACATTAACTACAGATTTTTTGTGTTTGCTGATCCGGCTAATGTATCTTTGTCTTTTGTTGCACTTACTATGGGTTAAAATAATTACTTGCCAGAGACAACTATAAAAACGAATTTAAGATCAGTCGATTCTACACGTCATGTACAGTAGACACTTGGCCCTGTAGGGCTAAGCTATTTACTGTTGAGTGATACTGACGCAACTACATCTTGGTGCAAAGTATTTTTACTGGCCGATATTTCTGTATAGCCTTCAAAGCACGTATTTGACCCACTAAATATCTGCTGAACTGCACCGTGTGATCGATTACGCTTCCTTGGGGCCCCGCGTACAATTAAGAGGCAGAAATCCGTAAAGGCCGTTTACACCAGGCAGTTCTCGTGCAACTCTTGCGCAATTCGCGAGATAGTCAACTCCAAACATTGCCAGAAATGGCCTTACAACGCAACTCTCAGCGATCGAACAATGGCGGATGAGCTTAGAGTTACTGCAGTCTCTTGTTGGCACTCTTTGGCTGTACGGATGCTGTGCGCTGGACCGGCCGTACGTTCCAGTGAAAAGGAGGTTTAATAGAGAAGGATGTAGTCATGGCTTCGCAGATTGGAAGCTGAACTTTTCGGCAAGGCTGACTCCCTGAATAGCTCTACGAATCATGGCTGATGTGTGTTACAGGCTAATCTACGCGCAGGTAGCATCGCTCGCTCCGCCCATTTCCTCGAGTTGTGACGTCACGTGGAGTGACAGCAAAGCTAGCTCCGCCCATTTCCTCTAGCTGTGACGTCACGTGGAGTGACAACAAAGTGAACGTTTTTGGTGATTCGTGGAAGATGCATTATAAAAAGCACTGGGAATTGGCTATTATCAGACACAGAGAAGGGGATATATTACTGCACGGTAAAAAAAGTGCTAGGTTTTTGGTCGTATAGGTAGATGAAACACCCGAAACAAATTCTAATTAATTTTTTTTGAGGAATATAAGCGTAAGTTTGCAAGGATCGTATGCGAGTCATAATGAGTGAACCTGGTTGTATCGGCCAGAGCAGCATTCATTTTTTGATTGTACTGATTTTATCTAGAATGACTGCACATCTTCCCTAGGGGAAAATTAGATCATTATCATAAAGAATATTCCGTTGTAGTATGCAGACCCGACAAGGGAAGATGTGTTGTCATTCTAGTTAAAAATCAGCACAGTCAAAAATGAATGCCATTCTGGCCCATACAAATAGGTTCACTGTTTATGAGCCGCATACCGATCCTTTCAAACTTACCTTTAGATTCATCAACAAAATTCATAGATTTTTGGAAAATTTGTTCGACCAAGGCATCAACACGAATACGATTTACTGTCGACTTCCTGACTTCCGCGCTAGAGGTGCCGAGTTCTAGTGACAAGCCTGTCAAGAGATGTTCGTGGCATCCAGCGTGCTGAGTCGGCAATTACTTAGTATGCAGAGCTAGGTGGGGGCACCTGCCTTACCAGGAATGGGAGGGTGGGGGGCTCGGGTCGTCGAACCTTCCGCTTCGGCGCCATAGTTCTTAGCGACCCGTGGTCGGCTGTGGCTCTACTTGGTCCTCTGGGGCCAGTTGGCTTATATCTGCAGCCCAAACCAATGTGTATGAGTTTCCCAGTGGAGGGTATATTCAAAGTTGACTTTACCTTTACTTTTGTTTATTCTACAATCCAGGAGCCTTATCACATACCTACGGGCTTCCAGACGTACACAAAGCCGGTACCCCTTCCGACCAATTCTAGCTGCCTATAAAACCCCACCCTACCCTAGTGCAAAATTCCTCGCGCCATTACTAGAGCCTTTAACAACTAATCAGTATACATTCCGTAATTCTTATGAATTCTGAGACTGTATCAAAAAGCTGTCCTACCAATGCCTACTTATCCAGTTTCGACATCACATCTCTCTTCACCAACATACCCATAGGTGACACAATAGATATTATTTGTAACAAAGTCTTTGATAAAACTGACTCAATGCACAACATGAACTAACCTACCTTCAGAACTTTCCTAAGTCTGGCCATTAAAGAGTCTTTCTTCATGTTTAACAATAGTCTGTACCAGCAAATTGAAGGAGTTTCCATGGCGTCCAGGCTTGGTCCTCGTTAGCATATATTTTCTTATGCCTTCATGAAACTCTTTAGCTTAACGATTTCCTAAATTAATTCAAGCCAATGCACTATAATCGTCATGTAGATGACGCCTTACTCATATTAAAAAATCAGCGCAATTCTGATTTATTTCTGCAATATTTGAATAGTAAACATCCGAATATTAAATTCACTGCCGAAAACCAAATAAATGATACTTTACCTTTTCTAGATGTTTTAATAACTAATAAAGACGCAACACTGACCACTGGAGTTAACAGAAAACCCACATTCTCAGACCTCGAGACATGTTGCTTTAGTCACTGCTACGATCAATTTAAATCAATGCAATAAAAACTCTAATATTTCGGGCATGCCATTTATCTTCTTCCTACCTTGCATTCTCCAGTGAAATAGACTTTCTTCGAACATTTTTCAAAAATAACTGTTTTCCCGCACAATTTTTTGGACCACTTCTGCAAATTGTTCCTAGACACTGTTAGTAAACCTTTTGTCCGTAAATTAGACTTCTTTCACTCGTTTCCGTGTTACAACAAACCCTCTATCAACTAAGTAAACACTCTAAAGACGTTCCTTTCTGAAGCTCACCCACATATAAGCTTCAAATTTCCACACAAAAACTCATTTACCATAGGGTACTACTTTAAATTCAAGGACAAGCTTCTCACACCCCTCCTGCCTCATATGATTTACACGTTCTAATTTCCGAAGCTGCAAGACTTCGTATATCGGTAGCACTGGAAAACATTACAAAGCTGGAATCGATCAACATTTAGGTGTATCCAGCAGATACGGTTTACCACTTAATTACGAAACCTCCTTATCCTGCTCCCCGTTTCCATGCTGAGCCAAATAACCATCCTATCAGCTAGAAAAATTTCTATGTGAAAAATTGTTTCCATGCAGTTGCTATTTTCTGGCGCTTGTGCTCTGGCGTGCACTGCTTCGTTTGTGTCAATGATGTAGAGCTGTCCGAACGTTCGCTGTTTTCCGTCCCCAGGGTGTAAACTGTTGACGTGATGGTAGATCTGGCCCTGGAGACGAAAGCAGTACGGACCTCAGCCTGGCAGTGGAGTGATATTGGTTCTAAATGAAGTAAAAGAGAACGCAGAATTGTAATTACGGATGTTATTCCTAAAGTTATTACCCTCACGATCATCAGTTTCAAATAATCATCGAAGTTGAACTGGATACTCATGTGAATTTGGCAATGATATCTTACCATTGTGACAGCAATTCAGCGATTCTCCTGCAAATATCATGGCGCCTCAAAATTGGCAGCTTACGTTCATCTCACCAATATTGTAATGTGCGTGCTGAACGGAAGGAGGCTCTAATAGAGAGGAGCGCACCCTCTCTATTTATGAATCCTACGGTAGCATTGCGAGTAAAGTTTTCCCTGTAACGGGCTGAGTGGCTTATCCAATCGGAGAGCGGCATTGCCTCACGCAGCCTATATAGAAACAAGTCCTGAGCTCAAATGTTTATAGCCATTAACCATTGACGAACTTCCGAGCGGATGGAAGTATTTAAAGGAAACTTGTATCCTGTATACCATCTGGTGATAAAAGTAACAGGATGAGCACTGGGATATACAGTGCTTAGACATAGGTATTTACACAACTCTATTTTTTATGTATTTTTAAAAATTCAGGGCCTGCTTTAGGATAATTAATACAGGAAGTTTATATAACATACATATAACAGAATATTTAAACAGAACAGTCAAATGTGCATTTATAACACGAAACTTAACACAAGTAAAAGTAATGAGGGACAAAAGTATTTGACCAAAACAAATATGATGTTGAATCTTTGATATTTAGCAGTATAATTTTAATAAACTAGCTTGGAAGTTATTCTAGAACTTTCACGAAACGCTCGAAACGAATGCAATCTAAACAAACCACAGCCGGCACAATCATTACCTCTCTAGACCTCGTTGAAGTCGCGCACACTCTCACTACAATGCATAAAGTTAAAGAAATCCCTGAAGCTACATGTAAACGGATATTTCAACTTCGTAGTGAGGGGTTATCTTGTAAAGTAATAGCAGAACGTGTCAATGTTCCTTTTTCAACGGGTGGAGCAATAGTCCGCAAGCATCAAGTGACTGGGGCGGTCTCCAATCTGCCAAGAGCTGGAGATCAGCGGAAGATCATGGGTCGTCCTCGGTGCTACATGCTACGTAAGGTGACTAATGACTTCATGACAACTAGTGCTAACCTTCAGAGTGAACTGGCGTCTCAGGGACTGCATGTCAGCAAGAAAACTATTGTTAAGGGATTGAACTGTACTGACATTCATTCTTACACTCCTCGCAAAACTCCTCTTCTTACAGCAAAACATGTCAAGAGCCGCTCAACATTCGCCAAAGACCACCCGGACAAAGGAAATGAGTTTTGGGAAGGGATTATATGGTCTGACGAAACTAAAATAGAACTTTTTGGCCTAAACGTAGTTCGGCATGTATGGAGAAAACGTGGTACTGCCTATGACCCCAAGAACACCATCCCCACCGTGAAGCATGAAGGGGGCAGCATCATGGTGCGGGGTTGCTTTACTGCCCATGGTGCTAGGGATCTTCATATCATTGATGGCAAGATGAATAATTTCATGTACAGGGAGATATTAGTGAAGAAAATGCTTCCAAGCGCCAAAAAATTATACGGATGGCGCAGGTGGACCTTCCAACAAGACAACGACCCCAAACATACTGCGAATATAACGAAAGAATGGTTTCAAAAGAAGAAAATAAATGTTCTTCCATAGCCTAGCCAATCACCGGACCTTAATCCAATAAAAAATTTGTGGCGGCTTTTTAATTCTGGTGTCCACAAACGGTGTCCCAAAAACCTTACTGAATTAAAGGTTATCTGCATGGAAGAATGGAAAACAATACCATCAAGTGAATGTGAAAAGGTAATTTCCAGCTATAACAATCGTCTCCATGCTATTATTGCCAATAAAGGTCACGCCACTAAGTACTAATGTCATAATTTTTTGGGTCAAATACTTTTGTCCCTCATTACTTTTGCTTTTGTTAATTTTTTTTGTTATAAGTGCACATTTGACTGTTCTGTTTAAATATTCTATTATATATATTTTATCTAAACTTCCTGTATTAATTATCCTAAAGCAGTCCCTAAATTTATTAAAATACATAAAAATAGAGTTGTGCAAATACTTATGTCTCGGCTCTGTAAATCTTCAGACGCGATTGTCTTTGCAAAAATAGTCAAGAACTGCCTGTCTGTATCTTCGCTAATTTTATGTGCTGACCACTGCCACTTCAGCCACTTCAAGGACTCCAAACGCCAGCTCCGATCACGTGACAAAGCCATGTGTTTACTCGCCCAGAGAGTGCTTGGACTTGCTCCTCCCATTAGAAGCTCCTTGCCTCCCTCTTTGCAAGTAATTTTCCCTGGTATTTTGGTCCATGGTTTCTACTGTACGCTGCATCCTTTCGCGGTTGCTGTTGCGAACAGCATCCCTTTACTCTTATTATACTTTCCGTCACCGCCGTGTCACCTCCCGTCACCGCCGTTGCAATTTCACTATCAACATCACCACCACAGACCGTTACTTCACTACAGAAAATAATTCATTGCTCACGAGTGCAATCGTTCGATGTTTTCTCCGTCGCTTTTGGTTCTGTTCGTTGGATTCTGTAGCAGAACTTAGAAGACGCTGATCCTGTGTCACTAAGCAATATAATATTCTATCAAATTTTCCTTTTCCTCTATCAACCTGCTTCTATCTAACGCATTGACAGGTTCCATCTAATACATTTATATTACTGATTAATATCTTACATTTGGGAATATACCACCTGCTATCTACCATCTCTGCAAATTCTAGAAGGATATTTGCCACCCCATCAACTGAGACCCACAGCTTCTTCTTCTATCCACCGCACCTGCAACCAGCAGAAGAGGCACAGCTATCTCCGGCCCACCTCTGCTCCTTCGTGGCCTCAAGTGCTACTCTATTGACTAAGAAATTATATATAGTGCTACCAAAGCCCTAGACAATTTCCCGTGAACGACCGCTACAAATAGCTTTTTTTCTATTTTTTTTTTACTCCTCATGTGTTAAGTGTTACGACTTCTGATTACAAACATCGTGCCCTGTTCCAATTCACTAAAAAGGCCTATGCTATAATGAAATTTCAAGTGTGTTACATTAATAGGAGTTAATGTCATTCAACCAGTTATAAAAGCATTTTTTTTTTTTTTTTAAAACAATATCCAGTAACATGCACTTCCTACTGCCCATCGTTTATGAAGTGTCATGCAAGCTATATCGTTGTTGTTCTCTTGCAGTTTACTTCAATGTAAATTACTCGCCATTCCCGCAGATATGTACTCATCAGGTGAAATGTCACGGCATGTGTGCATATAATT
>LQNS02011765.1:32888-43829 GCA_001587735.2 Parhyale hawaiensis | reverse complement strand
GGTTCTGCCTACTGTTACATCACCAACAGCTCAGTAGTGAGTCATGCCCTGATAAACATACTAGATAGTGGCAGATTGCCAAGAGGCCAAGCCAGTTGGGTATTTTTGGATGTCAGAGCATGTATTGCCATAGCTAGATGATAGCCTATTGATAGGTAGTACAGTGACTGAATTTACCCTCGAATAGTTTCTGATTTTGCAAATTTATAGGCTCTTTATTTTTATTTTTACCTCTTGAGTGTTTAGGCCTAGTTCAATATGTTTTTGAGTAACAACTGAAATCAATTGCTAACTAGCTATTTCTACTCTGTTATATCAGTGTTGTGTAGTTCGTTGATTTAAATCCGACTCCTGGCCCTTAAGTTTTTCCAACTTGATGCAAGGACCTTTTATCACGACTAGCCTGTTCATTTTGTCCAACAGGTTTCATTAATATTATGCATGTTTTAGGCTAAAGAGTTTTATTACATTTGTAATATCTGGCACCATTTGTACCATTTGGGAGCCTAATTTTTTTATCTTGGTAATTTCATACCATCATCCAAAATGAAGTATTTACAATTATAGGCCAAGTACTGCATACCAAAGCCATATACCTACCTGCTTTACAGCTGAAATCCAGTCCATTCTGAAATATAGCAGGTAATAACCATTAGACAGAACTTTGCCTGAAATATCAAAGTACTCTGCCAGAGGAAAAAAAATGCATAAAAAAAGATTTGTTCACATCTATGTTTTTCATTATTTTTACAGTTCAATCCCAAACATTCTGAAAAAGCAATTTTGTGAATTGGATTTTTGGAGTTTGGCATTATTCAGACTATTGGAGCTTGTGGGTTGCAGATTCGGACTCCACCTCAAGTCCTTAGACTCAGCATGTGCATTGACATTGAATGAGAATACCTTTGCCCAAATAGTTTTAAATTCTGAACAGGCTTGAAATTGAATTGTCAGATGGTAATCTTTATTTGGTGCTTGTAAGTTGTATGTAATACTTTTTACAAGTTGAACTGCTCCCTGGTAATGTACCTATCATCAGCTTTAATGTCAGATCTCAAAAACTTATGGTTCAATGGCTGAAGGAGCAAGTACATATTCATTGCATCAGCATGATACCAGAATGGTGGTCCTAAATCTGGATGGTGTCTAGGTTTGAATGTGAGAGTGCTGGTGTCTAATATTATACCTAACCTACTTAGTGTTACTGTAGACAGAGCCTAGAGGGGACTACTGCTCCAGAAGCACTTTAAGGAGATACTTATAGCCATTCTGTAAATATGTAGACTGAGCATTTGTTAGCTACACTCAAAATATTTCCATTTTCAGGTGATGGTTCAACTTTGTGTTGATGGAGCTGATGTCACAGGCATGGATGGTGGCCAGGTTGCCTGCTGTTTGGCAAATTCACAGCTGACTTCTTGGGCTGGTTGGGGCTGACCCTTCCTTCATGGAGTGGCTTTTATTGCTTACAAAGCACCTAGCTGTTGCAAGTCATTGAAATTTTACTGGACTCTTTAGCATTGCCATGTGAGTTTTTGTGTGTATTTGTTTTTTATGTAAGTTCTAGCATGTGTCTCATCAGGAGTAGCTATTAAGTTTTAGTTGTGCATATTCAACAGTTGTGGCTATATATTCAGTTGTGATGTTTAATTTTTATTGCTGTAGCTGTATGAAATTGGCCTGGCCAGAGTGCAGTGTACTGAGTGTAGTGAAGGAACCATGTGAAGTTTCCTTTTTTTTACATCTTTTATATATATCACTTTATAGAGAACTGTCTTTCAAATTTTTCATCTTGCTTTCACAGGGGTATTAAAAGGCTGCATTCAAGATGACCTACACCCTTTGGTCAAAGATGAAGTGCTGGATTTCACTTACGTTGTGCTGAACGGTGAGTAGGCCCTACTTTGAATAATGTGTAATGAGTAGTAATGTTGCCTTCACCTATTTGGCCTCTCGGTAATCTTACTGTGCAAGAAGTGGAACTTCATGCATTTGTTGTAAGCTAAACCTCCCAAAAAAATGCAAGTAATAACAGGGGCTGCAGCGTTCGATAGGCCCAGGCAGAGTTAGTATCCTTGGACCCAAAATTAATAAATTAGACTACCCTGAACTGAACACAATAGGCCCACTTTCTCACTCTGGGTCTAGCAAATTGCCTTGGAAATATCTCTCCCCTTTCCTCCATAATAGGCCTTTTTTCGTCTTGGGCTACGTAGCAATTGTAGATGTGATCCTCTCCTTCCTCCTTTTCTTCCCAGACTATCCAGCTTTGCAGTCGTAGATCAAACTCAGGGCTGATTCATTTTTCTAATCTTGATCTTTAGTATATGACATTCTTTTGCAGTGGGTATATCTTTATTCCATTAACATATGAAGTAAACCTTTATTATAAATATGAAACCGTTTTTGCTGTATAATAATAATGCGTCAGCTACTTGGTTGAATTGTTAAGCTGTTGATTCTCTGTTCAAGGGTTGGTGATGTTCCTAAGTTATGCTTGTTCATGCAGCTTGAAGGGATGGATTTATGGAAAACTTCAAGACTTCTATGTATGTATTTTGAAGTATTAGAGAACACAAATGTAAATGAAGTCAAATTGGTGAAATTACTATGGCTACTGCTAGGTACCAAGCTCAAGAGCACAGCTTGAGGGCTGGAGCAGTTAATTGTTGCTAATGTTTTTAAAACTGAAACACGATTTGGATGAAACTGAGAATCTGTGACCTTTCAGCTCCTCTTGTGTAATCTTTCTCAATCACAGTCTATTTCTCAAACTACTCAGAACAAAATTTAGTTCTCTGGAAGATCTGCCTTTTAATACAACTTCGGCTTGTCATTGTAGTGTTACCTTCATGGGACAGTTGGACAGCTCGCAGTCCCACACAATAGCTATATCCCAATAAATATGTCAAGTGTCATAGAGCTCAAATTCCTTTGCGATGAGGTTTGCATGAACCAATCGACACCCATAGCTTTCTGCCACACGTTGACCAAATGTATCACTCTTGTTTTTGATGAGAAACCACTCTAGATTACAGAATTAGGATGTGGTATAACTTCTTTGTAGAGATAGGTTTGTAAAAAACTATATATCGAAGTAAATGGTGGTTGTACTTTTATCGAGTTTTTAAAGAATGATTAATGAAATGAATGCATGATGCCGAAGTAGCTATATACAGTGGAACCCCGTTTTCCCGGACAGCACGGGGGGAGGCCATTCCGGGAAACTGAAATTTCCGGGAAAACCAGAAAATTTCAATTCCCGGAAAAACCCCGTTTTTCCAGACGTATGTCCGGCAAATTGAAACTATTTCCGCGATATTTTATGCCAAAGAAAAAAACCAGTTTGCTGCACGTTAATGAACGAAAATGAAACTACTGTGTGCAGATGCATACTGAACAAAATGGCGATGGTTGCCTTCCGATTCCCGGGAGAGACGCTGCGCAATAGGCGAATTTCAGTATCTGCTCAGCGTCACTTTCGGGAATTCTTCTGAAGGTCCGGAACTTCTGCCGGACTTTTTCCGGGAAATGCCGAAGTTTTCCGCTATTCCGGCTTGGTTTCAGTTTCATGGAACGTTCCGGGAATACCTCGGAAAAGTGGAAAAAGTCCGGGAAAACTGGGTTCCACTGTACATATATGGTATTTGTAATTGTGTCGAGTAAGCTTGGCAATCGGGAACTTTCACATTAAATACCTTTTGGTAGTAGTGCATAGCTGTACTACAACTTCAGTGCAGCTAAGGTTATGGTTCGTTAGTCTTGTAGCCTCCTGATATTAAGGACGTTGAAGCTTTATTTCTATGATACGGCGTTACCCATCAGATTCCTACAATACCTGTTTTTACTACAGTGGCAATGGTTTATATACATATATGTAAAAGGACTATCGCTGTATGTCTGGGTAGCTGCTGAATTTGCATATTCAAGCATTTGATTGCTTCTAGTTTCATGTTGGTATTATCATATTAATGTCATATCCAACAGGTTAGAAGCTCAAAGTCAAGTTAAAGGCAGTTAAATGCCAATTTCATCCTTTTTGCTACCTGAATGTGTGTTTTTAAAATTCGCAAGTTTAGGGAACCAACCACTCGGATGTCACTGCCGTTGTAAGAGTTAGCTACCTGTTGCTATAATGGATTTCTTGTTTATGTTGATACACTTGAACGTTGATTCGGTGCGTATCTCATTTTGATTAAAACGTGTTTTTCTTTGTTTTGCAGGCAAATTACGGCAGCATCTTCTCACTCCTACCCATCACCTTCAGTCTTCAGACTTTGATGTCTTCACATGGCTGCAGAAGATTGGCTACTTTAGGCGGTAGTTTTAAGTTCTTCTGTGTACTCTAGATTCGTGTCATATGATGGAGTGAGTTCTTTTCTAGAGTTTGTTGGTATTAAAGCTTATGTCTATTCTACGAGAATGAAGAACCAATCTCAAACGTTTGTTAGCCAGCTGGTCTGATAATATTGAGCAGCTCGTGATGGAGCGTACCTTCATAAATGTTTCTCTATTTTAGTTGTTTCTTGATTAAAAGCAAGTCATTGAACGTACGGTAGGTACTTGTGCTGCGGGCAATAAAAGATTTTGATCAATGCGGCGTATTGAGCTCCTCAGGCGGCATAGAATGGACCATAGGGTTACGTTAGGTTCGCTCATTCTATGTTATGGGGAGCAGCGCCCCCCGGCGGATTGTGAAGGTTATCTAGGCCTTCGGAACGTCTGCCTTCCGTGCCCACTTGGCTTCTTTCAAACTTCATATTCCTACTGATGATGCTTTGGTTTGTTTTTCATCTTCTTTCCCGACTTGCTGTTCCCATGCGCATTGACTCATGCATGGACTCGACGTTTCTCTTGACATTCTTTATGACCCTGCTTTCTTCTTTTCTTTAGATCACAGTGTACCCTGTGGGTAGGGAGGCTTGGACTCAAGAGAATACTACTAGTTATACTTGGCGTATTGAGTTACAACTCTTATCAGAACGAGCAGTCTCCCATTTTTTTTTTTTTTTGATGATGCATGCTTTCTAACTGCTTTTGTTTTCTAGTGTTTCGTAAATATGAGTGACTGAGAAATATATTCGAAGTTTGAAGTATTTCGTTTTCATATTTTTGTCACTAAGACCCAGCATGGGATTGAGCAGACTGACATTCTGTTGCTTGCTACTCGAGACATTCATGGCTTAAACTTTCACCCTACCCAGCTAGCGGTGTTACACCTAAGGCGGCAAGTCATCTGCCTACATTGTCGTCGTCCACGGGTACCGGCACTTGTAACTCTTCATCGGCTCCCCTTTCCATGGTAACCACTACAAATTTGTGTATGTTGTTTAGTTCTGTGAAATGGAAGTATTACAACAACTGTGGTAGATTTTTGGTTCATTTAGAATTGTTGCAGGCGTCAGTGAGGTTTATCCCATTGACCTGAAGGTAGTTATTTAGAATGTTGGTGGTGGCCATTAGTTTCTTTCATCCTAGTAATATACGTGAATTAGGTTCTGCATCCCGTCCTTTGAATTCGATGGGGAGGAACTGTAAAGTTTTCTTCTTTAAGTTTTTTTGGCCCACTGAGGGGTTTCATTTCTCGTATCACGGGTTGAGAAAGTTCACAGTACCTACTCATTGAAGACAGTATTTGAAACATTCGAAATCTTGAAATAAGGCCAAATTAAGTGTTGCCAGCTCTTAAGATGCTTACATAATATCCATATATACCTATACTATTTTAGAGTCGTAAGACAGTTTTCTGTACTTCGGTTTTGCTCAAGTTTTCATGTCGTGCCTATCGTACGAGTATTACTTTATGCATCCAGTGTTCTAGTGTACTGATATACTCGTGAACCTTGGTGCGACTAACAAATACAAAACAGCCGTTGCTGTCAGTTGTAGTGAAGACCTTCCCCAAATTTTTGGTAGAAGAAAAAAGAAACACAAGTGATTTTTATAGTGTTGCCGGGTTAGCTATTTGGCTGCTGTAATTATTTCATATTATTTCAAGTGTACGCCAAATTGCTTCTTCATAACTTGATATCTTAATGCTATTGCGCTGACATTTTTATTTTTCCTTGCGTGTGAACGTTGCCGTAAGAGAAATCATCATTAGCTGAGTTATGTACTTCTCTCCTAGCTCACCTCGTATTACCTGCTGTGACTCCGGACACTGTTGTTGCCGAGTCTTGTACCCTGTGCAGTCACCTTGTGTATGATGGCTTCCGTGGTGACCACGGATTGGATCGGATCGTCGGCCAGTGTACGTGTCTTAGGTTCAAAGGAGAGTGCTACAGGTAAATGATTTGGTGCTGCTGCTGTATGGCAGCTTTCCATTTCTTACGATCCTCCGTCACTCTGCTACCTAAATTCTGGTTCTCGTAGCTTCCATTGTAGGCAGGCACTAAGGGTACTTACCAGTAATCAAGTACAAAGTTTTGGAAATTCTCTTTCTGTAGTTCTGTCTTGCAGTGTTGTTAGGTATTTTATAGTAATGTTGATATTATCAATTAGGTTTTAGTAGCTATGACCAGCTTGAACTGATGTTATTACTGTTCTGGTGGAACTTGTAACGGCTGCTTAGCCAAACTTCTACGAGGAGTAGTTAGTTAAGGAGAGAATGAGACAATAGATAACCATTTGGCAAAGCTGCAAGGAATGAAATTTAACCCGTTTATTGATAGAAAAATTCCTCTCTGTAGAAAACAGTCTCGATTTCTTTTGCGACGATATTTTACGCTAGGTTGTTCGCCCATTCGGACTTCTAGGGAGTTGGGGTCGCGAGAGAGAACTTTGGGCGTGTTACGCTCGTGCCCTCTGCTTTATTTCCACACTCTTGATATGTTTTGTTCTCTTTGGACTGGCTGATCCTGTGTGGGATACCCTCGTACTTAAGTTCTATGTGTTTTCCGCTTCGATCTGTTACTTCTTTCGTCCACCTTAGAACGCAGTTTTAGTGCAAAAAGGATAGCGTGATTTACGATTTAATTTTAGTAGTAATTATGCTTATGACTTGCTCTATCGACTCGGCGACTCCAATATTTAATAAAAATAAGTTGCGTGCTTCTAGATATCACTGTGAATTCTTTACGGGGTTTAGGCCTATTTCCTTTTTTTATGAATGTTGTTGTCATTTATGTGTATTTCCGTCATGTTTGTACATGTACTAGCGACTCCAATAAATTTGCTATGTCGTAACTTGGTTTTATCTTCGTTGCTAAATCCCTTACAGGACTCTGCAGCGCCAAGCCCAGACTGTGCACTGGTTCCTTGCTCTCGCATATGCTCCCGCCACACACCCAACGGCTACGATACTGTTAGTCTCTTCTATTGTACCTTCCTACTGCTTTTGGTGTTGAAAAATATTGATATTTAGTTTTGAAAACGTTGCATTGTTTTTGTTGAGCTTAATTAGATTGGTTTGATATGGAACACCAACGTTTTCCATAGTCTTACAAATCAATTTCGTCAGATTCTCTGGTGAAAATGGCAGCGGCCGTGAACATATTCACCGGACACTTTTTCTTTTTGTTCCGCTGGTCTGAAAAAAAAATTGCTGAATACACTTACTATAATACCTATAGTGAGTTATTTTTCTGTCAAAGATTTAGTGTGGACAACTTTCCTAATTCGTGTGTTTGACTCTATGACGGTCTAGCGCTTCGGCTACTCTTGTACAGTTCCCAGTTTTTTTTACTAGAAGTCTTGAAAAAATGTCAAGCTGAGTTTTAATATTTTCGGCGTGAGTGGAAGGTCTACTTATGCCATGTTTTACGAATTGGTGTTGACTTCCCCTCGACAGGATAAGAGCAAGAAAAAGATGCTACCGCCGGTTCTTCTCTTGATTCTTCACACCTTGAGTTAAATGCTGAGCAGCTCTTCAGTAACATACACGTACTGCTTATAACTATTTTTTCTGAAAGCCGGTAAGCCATTACTTATTCCCTCTATTTCTGCACGAACTGAGCCTTGTAGAACTGTGATATAAATATACTCACTGTTGAACCTCGACCGCTCTACATAGCATGTGAAGACGTACATTGAGGTTAGTTTCACTGTTATCGGCAGCTGTGCCCTGGATAGCGGTACTTTTGTGCCCACCCGTTGAGATTAACAGGAAGTGTCTGTGGTCGACCTCATTAGTGTATATATTATATTCTTTTATGAAGGAAGCTAGCAAAGACGTTGCGAACTCAATGAGTGAACCAACCAAACGCATTCAGTTGTGTGGACCAAAAGAAAGTTCTTCCTACTGGGTAAAGTCTTCGCAAAAAAATGAACTATATTTTTACCGCATTCATTAATTGATTGACCAAAACACATCTTGTGTTGAGTAAAGAGCGGAAATTTCAGACTCTGTGTACTCTATTTAGTACGTACGAAAGTTTCCAGTTACTTTGGCAGTCCTTATACCTGCAGAAGAATTAAAAGTTACATCAATGGAAGTAAAAACTACCACTTGTCAAGTTCAGCTTATAATCCATGAGCCGGTGGAATTCGGATCGTTCTTCGTATACAACAGAAGGTAGCAAGGGAAATTGATATTTAGAGGATTTTTAGATTATGTCAATCTGTGCTTGCAGGTTATTGTGGAATTGATCTTGGGTGCCACGGCCATGGTAATGATCTCGAATGAAATAAAATACAGTATAGCTACCGGTTTTGGTAGGTTCCCTATAGTCAAACCAGCGTAAGGAATCAGATGGGCGTTGCTAGAAGCACCAATCAACTTGGCCAAATCTCGCTTAAGCGCGTGGTAGTACTTGTCTCAATCGATAAGATTATATTTTTGTTCGAATACTCAAGTGTAGCTATTAGTCAATAGATAAGATTTGGCATTGCTGCGTTCAATTCAGCCCCACGCCTAAAGAAGCGCTTACGCTGGTTTGAATATAATCACGAACATGTTCCCCGAGACTTGTAGCGCCACGTAGCCTTGGACTAATTTAATGACGCTGCAAATCTGTTAGAGCCAGGTATGATTTACAGTATTTGCGGAGAATATGTTGAGCTACAGAAAAAATAGCTTGTGTAACCCTCGGTAGCTATCTGTCTGGCTGGAATTTTTGCTCTAGTAACTACAGTCATTTGGTAATTGTTTGATATACAGTACTGAAAATTTACGTCTATTGTGACTTTGGCGCGATGTAGACCTGGCCACTATAGCGCTTGCAGTCTGATTGCTGTTATGGAGAGTCGCGTCTTCAAGAGGATCCATTGTTAGCCTTAGTTTAAGTTAGATAGGTCTTCCGGACATCTTTCTCACATGCTATTTGATTTCATATTCCTAATGCTTTGTTCTTGCCATGCGCGTTGATGTTGGGGGTGAACAGCCTCGTACCGCGGTTCTAAGTTTCTCTCGACTTAACCGTACGTCCCTGCTTCTTATTTGCACAACTCCTTAGCAGTGGCTAGGGAGCACTAAGAAATTTTATATCCATTCTACATCCTATTAAACATTTACTGGGTAGTCGAGAGTTTTATGTAGCTGGCCCTTCATGAGCCTAGGATTAGGCTTGTCCATCCTATGTTAATATGAAATAGTGCCTTCGGGGATACCCTGTACCTCCAGTAACTTTCAATAAAACAATAGCTTGAGGCTCGTACTCAAGCTAGCCAAAAGTTGAGGGAACGTCTCGCAAATGCGGAAAATATTTTGCGCGAAATATTGTCTCCCTATTCACTAGTCAAATAGTTCAGCGCGATATTGGCGGTGTACCACTGAAGCGATAGTAAAAACTTCTACTACTACTACTACTACTACTACTACTACTACTACTACTCTACTACTACTACTACAACTACTATTCACACGTCAGAATTGTCAGATGATCCAAGCTCTCCGCTGTAATGAACGATGTTGTAATGGCTACAGGCTCAGTAACGTTGCCATAATAAATCAAATGAACAGAATAATATATATAAGTGCATATGCTGCCATACAATTGATGCTAAATCACAGTTTTTGGTGAAATATCTTCAAAATAATTGCTTGTTGGGGCTACCAGAGCAGACTGAACAAACCTCTACGCCGGTAGATGTGAGAGGCGACTTGTTTGCATTCAAACGAAACTTTGCACATTTTACCAACGAATCAAGTAAAGATGGTACATGTTCCACCGTAAAACATTGCGCCAAAACACGGATGTGCAGGTTCTAAGACGTCGATTCTGTGGTCAAAACGCGCAAACTCGTTCTGTTGTCTTGCGTGTGGCACCGGTATTAGCCTCAGCTAGGCCGTCGAAACGTCGGTCCTTCTTGCTCGCTTAAACATCTTTCGATATTCATATTCGTACCAATCACACTTTTTGCTGTTCTTCTTTCCTAATTAGTGATTCCCGTTGCTTCGGCTCCATATTTCTCTCGATATTCTTTATATCCTTAGTGTCTTTCGATCCCTGTGTGCGTTGCTCGTAGGGAGGCCTCAAAAAAGAATATAATATCCTATGGATGCAATTTTTGGAACTTGAGGCCGCTAGTTTCGTTTTTTTAAGGCCTTCAACTTGGCATTAAAACTGATCTTCGTCCGCGACTTTGACATCATTTTTATACCGAGCAGCATCGCTGCAGTAGTACGTTTACGTCAGGTCAGGCTATCCTACACTGAACTGGAGACGTAAATTTTATTGAATCACTCCTTTTCATGCACACGTTAAAGGAACAACACTCAGAACTGAAAAATCACGGGAGTAAATCGGTACTCTACCAATAACTGCATCGGCGATTGTAGCGGTTTCCTATTATGAGACAGTCAGCGTGGTGCCGCTATGCACAAATTTTGATACAATGTGTTCAATGATGATACTTCGTGACTTTTGATACCCCCTATTGCTTGGTTTGTGCACCTGCCTCCTCAAGGAGTACTACGATCATACATAGTCGAGAACTCTTTATCGCCCAACAGAACGCAACGGCAGAAGTTCGTCGCTAGCTTGTCTGCGCTGCAACGTTGCG
>LQNS02011305.1:42632-53416 GCA_001587735.2 Parhyale hawaiensis | reverse complement strand
TTGTTGCCATAACGTAAAGTATGATTATAAGCATCTGGTCACTGAAAATACCATCCATCCACCAGAAAACTCAGCTCTATTTTGAGCCTCTGTTGCGCAACGTATAAACTGTACGGCACTTGTGGGGGCCACACACGCACGCACGCACACGCACCGCGCGTACACGTCACCATCACTTACCATCACCGAGAATGTCCAGGGTTCAGACTAGTGCGCCCCGGTGTTGCCATAAGTGGAATATGCTATTAGCTATCAGAGCTTGGTGTGAGTACTTTAAATGCTATAAATTTAACTTTTAAAGTCTGATCACGCCGTGAATCCAGATCTGGTGTTCTTTTTCCCTTGTTGAAGAACACTCAGTTAAAATTCAGTGCGCTCAACAACTTTGGTTTGGTGCCAGCCACCACAGAAAGAGGTGGTGATCGTTGCTCTATGTTATCATAGCTTCTCATAAATGCAATGAAAACGACAGTACACATGCGTTTCAATTCCCAAGTACTGTAGGTAATGTCAGAACGCTGAAATTGCGTATTGTACCACATGTGTACCAAGACGCAATAGTGGAATCTTATTGTTGGAACACTTGTAACCCAATTCTCGAGGAACGTGTTAACAAAAGCAGTTTAGGCTTACAAAGCAGATTAGGTATGAGAGCCCGCAATGCTTGGCACCACGCGGTTATCTTCTTCTGTTTCCCAGCAAAAGCAGAAATTTTAAAAGAGAAATTGATTGCATGTATTTGACCTTTTTCCTATTTAAAACAGACCGGCTGTTTGTAGAGACAAGTATTAAGAGCTGCACGTGCTGTTGGTCTCAAAGATCCGTCTGCTATTATCTTGAACTAATTTTGAGCTTCTTGCTGCTAATATTTATTTACTATTTAAAAAAGAATTATAGTAGTTGATTTCAAGAATTTTGATATGCGGGTTACTTCATCATTCAAATGATTCAGTCTACGCGACACATATTTTTTGTTCGGTGTATCTTCTCAGTAGGAAGTGTCATTTCTAAACAAGTCGTGAACACCGTGCCTAAAGCTCTGCCATTGTAAGGAAGCCAATTTGTAAAGTCTATAAATTTTCTTTCGGTGCAATTAAGCCTCTTTGCATTGCGCGACAAAAAAAAAAAAAGACAAGAATCAGCATGGACGCGATGAATCCTAGGCAAACATGGAAATAGGCAAGTATTTTTCTGTTGTATTTTTAGCACTCTGCAGAGATGAGGACCAAGAGAATAACATGACTCGATCAGCTTATGAGAACAACAGGCATGTTAGACGCTTTAATGCTTCAGTATAGTACAGGGGTCCCCTACAGAGGTAGTCGCTCCCCTTGGGGTGCGAGACAAACTGTTAGGGGATGTGAAACCTTAGATTATTTCTACCTCATCCAAAAATTAACTTCAATTTATGACTCATGGTGATATAGTTTTAATTCTTTATCATCACATGGGTTATTAATTTTGTAGCGGGTACGGGAACACATCAAAAGGTATCAAGGGCTGCCATGCATACAAAATATTGGGAACCACTGGTATAGAAGATGAGGTACAGCCTTGAAGAACAGGCTTAAGAAGAACGACGAGACGGCATCCAGTCTGCGGGAACAAAAGTTGCAAGCAGCATCAAATAATATCTACCTGAAGGCATAATACAGTTTCAATAATATTATAAGCAAATAGGTCTTGCTGCAACTGCGTCTGGAATCCCTTGTTTGCACTAGATAGCAACGACCCAGGTAGCAATCATATATTATATTAATTTCATTGTAACGTCGGAACGTTATTTTCGTGTTATCTATTATTTCTGGAATATAATTATTGTTTTATTATGAGATTACTATGTAATATTTCTTTGTTGTGTTTATATCTTTTACTATGATAATATTTTAATAATGTTACTCATCAATAGTATCTCCTAATATCCAGTTAATGTTCAAAACATGTAAATTCAACTTTATTCCAAATATTAAAATGATGTCTTAAACTAACAAGTAAAATGTACTTCACCATTAAAGAGTATTAAATGGAATTCTACCATTTAACGATGCTCCCCACCGCAAATACCTTGATGTCAGACCGATCCAGGGGTATCGAGAGTGCATTTGGGCTGGACGTGTACGTTTTCAGAAACATGTTTGAATATTTTGAAACCTATTCTGCTGAGGCGATGGAAATTGGTATCGTTACATTTAATTATTATTGCTTAATCAGTACATAACCTTAAAACCTGTTGTCCCGCAGCACCAGGTGCCCACTCACCATCCGATATCATTCGCCCTTCGCGCCGCTTCGTACCACCCCAAACGGCACTCGATAGGCCTAGTGCCTGCTATGCCTACTGCGCGGCTGCAGTCCCACCGCGCACACCTGTAACTTGGTTGAGTCACCGCTTGAATCCGTATTTCACACTTAAATTTATTTTAAGTGTTGTCCACTGTATAGGAGATATAAATGTTCGAATGTGTAATTTTAACTTGTATCACATGAAGTTCACATCTGTGTATGAGCAAACGTACTGTAATGTTTAGAATTAAGTGAATATCTGAAATCTGATCATTCGTTGTTTGATGTGTAAAACGGAGTCCAATCTGATATCGGAGATGTTACGCCTGAGTGGGTAACTTGTCCTTGGATCCTTCCGCTCTACCACACGGCGACTGCTGAACCCTCGGTCTTACCAGGGTTTGCCATAGTCTGGCGCGTAATGTTGGTGAATAATTATGATCTAACATGGACATCATAACAATAAATATAATTAGATGTAATGGAACCATATTACAAAATAACCATAATTTGACAATTATTAAAAGATAATATTTTCTTAATATTAGAAACATTGTTTCAATATCAGTTTATTATTTCATCGTAACATCCAACATTATACAACAATATTATTTTAAAATTTCCGAACAATTTTATCCTAACATTGAAATAATCGTGCAAAAAATAATATTTTTTCAACATTTGGGATCATATTATCTAATGTTACATCATTACATTATTCTTATATTATCATAACAATTTTTGCTACCTAGAGATTGCCAATACTAACAACATGAAAAGCAGCAATGAAAGGACATTTTCAGATTTCAATGAACTTACTGCTTAAAAGAACTTGCATGGGCACTTAGAAAATCTAAATTTTAAAAATTGTCGCAGTTGCTGCTAGCAGCTTTTTCAAATATCATGGAAATGCTTACTTAGAAAACCCAGCCTTTTCCTTGCGGTCGCCAAAAATTTCTAAGTATATTCAGAAGCAATTAAAAATATTTAACTATATTGGTGTAAGCGTAAAGTGAATCGGCTGAATACTAACAATTTGCTTAAGACACACAATTAAGTTCTATGTATATGAGAGGCTGACATGGTTTCAAATTTACTTGTTATTTTGAATGGTGAATATGTTTTAGCGTGAGACCGACATTGTAACAAAAAAATAACCACGTGAGCTAAACGTACGCTAACTAATTAATACAGGTACAAGCCCGAACCGGAATTAGCTTGAACCAGAATTAGCTTTAACTGGAATAAGGTCGACTTTTTAAAGCTGCAATGAGCAATTACGCTATTGTTACTCTAATTGTTAAATTAAGCTACGTTACATCAATTTAGTTTGGTTAGTTAGGTGAAATAAACTGAGGTTAAGTGTTGGCTGGGTAAGGTTAGGTTATATTAGGTTACGCAAGTTAGATATGGTTATGTTCGTTGAAGTTGGGTTACGCTAAGTTACGTTAGATTCGGTTATGCCGGTTAGTACACCCATACTGGTTCGTATTTGCTCCTCTTCGCGCTTACTCCGATAAGCGTTTCATTCTGATAGCTCTTGTCCAGTTTGCGGCTATTCCGTTAGCGCGTCTTCCAGTTGCACTTGTTCATCTAGCGCGCTTTCAGGAGCTTCAAAACAGCCATACCACAATTTTAATTGGCATCTCAGACTCGTAGCGGTGCATAGACACGAACAAGTGCTAAGTGTTAATCTATAATGTAATAAAGATCGATGTGTATTTATCTTTTGTTTATTTATTTATCCATTTTCTGCCACGCTTTAGCAAAACAAATAGACGGAAATTAGCCCTGTTTGGAGGCTGTCCATTGTCATCCTGTTAGGCTTTATTGAAACCAGATAGGTAGAAAATGGGCAAGGTTGCAGATGACAACAAGCGTATCTTAATCAGCGACAGTTCAAACTCAAACAATGAAGATAGCGAAGGCTTATCCTGATTTAAACGAGTATACTAGAGGGCTAGCCATTGACTCAGTTACTAGCGTCAAAGCTGTGAGGCTTAGTTGCAAAGGAATGCTGAAAATCAATCCCACGCTGCGTTTAAAATCAATACCTGAGAATAAAACAGAACAAAACCAAGAGGAATTTACCGTCACCAGAAGAAGTAACTTGTATTTGCTTAGGTACGTTTCATAGAGGCCGATGTTAAATTCATATCCGAGCTTGAAAATCTTATTGCACGTTTTTGCTATGGTTCGAGGGTTTAGAAGGGTCATTAAATTTCCGTTGAAATCTTCTATGATTAAAATTACATCGCACGTCGTGAACATGAATCTGGTTATTTCATGAAGCTCGGCGAATGCATACAACTGATGGATTATGAACCATATCTCAATCAAGGACCTCCAGATTTGGTAGGACACAGTCCAGGTCATCTTTGGACGAGACAGTGGTCCAATTTCCGATATAGGAAGTGATTTTTCTTGGATTTATCATGTGTGCTTTTTTCGGATGGAACATAAATCTCTCTCGGAAAAAGACCCAAAAACTGTCAAATCTTCAACACTAGACGCATAGTCCCCACTTACTGATATCATAAATTAAACTTAAGTGTTATTGAATTAATAGCATTTCATACACTAGAAATTTTATAATGTGAAATTTAAACCACCAGATAAATCCTTTTCGTGTCATTCTTCGACTACGTCACTGATGGACGAGTCCTGAGTCACGTAATAATTTTAGTTCATAAGGAACTCAGGAAAAAAGTTCTTCAAAGACTTTCAACAGGTCAGTCACTCAGCAGAGAACCTTCCTCACCCTTACCTGATTTCAAGTTATTACTGCATTAAAAAATTTTGAAACACTAGAGCTTTCTTTGCAGCAATTATCACTGAAGCCAGCAAGCATTGCACCAACTCTCTTGATCTTCCTCAACAGAAGCGTATTTCGTTCTCAACCGCAAAACATAATGAGTAAATTATTGACTGGGTGTCCTTGTGCTCAGTCAGTGAATTTCAACACAGTAATGTCATGGGTCGGTGTATATTTGTTGAATAAATAAACGGTACGTCAGAGGGAGTATGAACAAACTCGTACTTAGCGTAAGCTGTAAGGTGTAGACATATTGAATTGCTGGAGGCCAGGTCCAACTCTTGAGCACTACGATCAAATCGTTACTGATACAATTATGAATAACTATATAGAATGCCCGCGCCGTTGAAAGTTATGTCGAGGAGGATGAACCTACTTCATTGATCATGCTCACTCATATGATTCTAAAGGCTACACTACAACGGTCAAATCATATTGTGGTAAGAGATCAGTACTCTCAGCTTCAGTTCATCTGAGCAGTGCGATCTTTCCTACTCTGAAGCATCACTGAATTTAATTAAATTCCTCGCCGCAAATTCTCTGTACACCATGACACAACTTCATGAAGTTAATGTTTTATGCTCAAACGGTACCTGTTTTGTTGAGGAAAAACAATAAAGATAATATTGCAACGTCTACTGCACCTTTAACGTTCGTTCTCCTGTGTTTCGTTTATCTTTTAATCACTTCGCTCGTCATGAACTGAGAACAGATGTCGTTTCTATGCATGGAGAAAGTAATAAAATCCAGATTCCATGACAGCGCTAAATGAAGCTGTGAATATCTTCACTTTGAGGATGGATTTCAACGTTGACTTAGCAAGATGTGCATTCAGCTGTGAGGATTCCCACTTTGGTGATCTTTTCCAACCTGGTACAATTTTTGCCGGTCGCTTTCCAATAAAACTCAAAATAATTGCAAAATCTGCAGCCTGGATTAGTTTTCGCATGCTTTCTTAATTGGGTGAAGCGAAATATATAATATATATTTAACATAGGATCTTACTTCAAATTTAAAGACAAATCCCCCACACCATTTTTATCCAGTGTTATCTACCGTTACCAGTGCCCGGCCTGCAGTGCCTCATACATCGGTAGCAGTGGAAAACACTTCAAAGACCGTATTGACCAACATTTAGCTGTATCCAGTCGTACCAGTTTACCACTTGCGAAGCCCTCACATTCAGCCCCCCGCCTACATGCTGTGTAAAAGAAGCATCTCATCAGCAGGAATGAATTTTCCATCATAGACGGTTCCAATCCTATCGAGCGCACAAAATTAGTGTCCCTCCACAGGCACAGTTCCAACCCAGTCTTAGCATTATGACCTCGGCTGTACCGCCTCATACTGCCCACACTTAGCCTCTCATCTGCCGACTGTACAAGAGTTGACATCCAGACCCTCAACGTATCTCTGTTCATTCGCATTTTAGATCTTCCCCGACAACATCCGTGCCCCTCTCATTGCTCTGGAAATAAAGAAAATTTTTATTTATAGGTTGTAGGTAAATTTTTTCTGATGATGAGATGTTTCATCCCGAAACGTTAAGTTTTAAATTTAGTCAACTTCAATTCGGTGTTTGACTTTTGTCTTAGTAGAGTTTTTTCGAATAAAAAAAAAGTATGTTCATTCACTGCTCGCAAAGTTTCGAAGATGTTCAGTCCATTTTGCAAAATAAATCTGCGGTACAATGTGGTGAAGGTGCCAGATATGATTTAGCCAAGCAAAATAAGGGCTGAGACGGATAACACCAGATTCAATGTGAAAATCGTATTCACAATTCCCAAGTGGGCGACTCCACCAATTATGATCATGATGAACCATACTGACGTATTCAGCCAAAAGTATGCGCTTTGTTTCTGGGTTAAGCACATTTCATTCAGAACCACTTTGCAGCACGGAGCTAGGTGAAATATCTTCCTGAATGACTGAGCCGATGTGATGCCTCTAGCCAGCATGGTGAAATTGACAGAATCTATGGTTGTCAGCATCATGCCCTACACCAGGTTCACTACTCTATGACTTTCAATAAATTTGTCGGGAAATCCCTGGAGCAGATTGAGTGTCACCAGAGCAATGGCGGACCTTCAGTCATGGTAGAACACCTCCATGCAATCAACTTCACCGAGTTTCCTCCAAGTTTAGGGATAAATTCTTCTTCTGTCGGACCACGAAGATTTGCGGTATTTTGCTTCGTAATGAAAATGTGAAGCATTAGCAAGCCAAATCAGTCAGTAGTTAAATAACATCGTTAATCCCTGTACTCTCTGCAATGTTTTTAACAAGCGTCATTGGTGTTTCATTCACATACATAGCCGTTACGCAGAATTATCCTGAAATATAGAACGCAGGATATTATCAGTGAAACACGTACGACCGTTGACTATATATAAACAACATGGATGTCCTCTATACTGTGTTTGCAGGCATTATCTAGTAAAGTCAAGGAAGCCAAGTGGATAACAGTTATTGCATATTACCATTTTTATTTGAATGACAAGGGTATTTACTCCGCAACAACGAGTGATGTCGTTAATATCTAAATTCTTGCTGTGAATGACGGTTATTAGTCGTGGTGAGAGAAAAAAGTGACTAATCGTCCCTTGGATACGGTAGTAATACAAGCGGTGTTTCATGTTTGATGGCTTGGTCTGTGAACTCCCTATCGGTCTTACCGATAGGGGTCTTACTTCAAATCTACCGTTATGTTGCCAACTTAGTAATTTAAGCCTTGAAGAAGTCAGAAGTACCAGTTAGCAGTAGCATGGACGCCTGAATATTACTTCCTTCGGGGGAAAAAAAGCTTAGTTTAAAACAAAGGTCATATGAAGTAGAAATCCACTAGAAGATTAATGAAGGAAAAGCTATTCGTCAGAGTAAAGCGACGAGAGAGAGCGACGACAAGTGAAACATCTTCGAAGTTATTAATTTTTTGACGTGATTTGCAGAAAGGGCGGACCGCTAGTTAAGAAGTAAATGCAAAGTTGTTGCAAATTTGTGACATCATTGAAGATAGATTTATGGCTTACAGGCAAACTAGAAGGTACGTGAACAATTAATAAAGACCTCGCGATGACCTACTGCCCGCAGCAAAGCTCAACTTCATGCCATAAGAGTCTAAGACTAACTATACTTCGAGCAGACGTTTCTTGCGCGAAGAACGGATACACGAATTGGGCCCCACACTGTTGTTCATACAATCCCGCTTTTGCTTCCCAGCAGCTTTCAAGCTGGCATATTAACAAGTCTTGGCGTCGCTGTAATCGTTTCCCAAGCCTTGTCTCCAGCGCAGGTGACAAAGGGCAACGTAAAAGGAGTGACAAATCGTGACGTCACTGGTGCCAAGTTCCAAGACTAGTAGGTGTCTAAAGAAGATACTAAGGACAAGTGCAGTTGGCGGAGCTGCTAGTCGTGACGTCACTGGTGCCAGCTCCCCAGCCGCTGACCTGGAGTGCCACCACGAGGTACGAGGCCACGTACCCCAGCATCTGAGGGGTAAGAAAACAATTATTCTGAGTTCTCAACTAATATTGCTGAGTGGAGAATAAAAAATACTTCATATTGTGCAGATGAGTTGTAATTAGTAGTTGGTACCATATACCTATAGACTTTGATATAATTTTTCTTGCGAATGGTCTAAAGTCAATTAGTGTCCCCCTATATTTCAGGTGTGGTGACTTCATATACTATGAAATACGCATGATATAGATGGCAATTCCGACATAAAACAAAATATTTCACAAGTGAATTATCATGCACTGAAAATTTTCTTCTTTCATTTAGCATAATAACAGGGTGAATTATAAAACGGTGGAGCACACTATTGTCATATACGTTTGCGTAACAATATCGTCAAGAATTAATGCGATCAAAAAATTAATTGAACTGACTAAAGTTTGATTGATAACACTATCTTTGTGTATTAAAATCCCATTATAGTAACTAACATAAACCCATCTTAAAATTATGATAAAATAATACTTTGTCGTGCTTTATTTCAGTATTAACGTAGTATATATAAAAAGTTCTATTCAACCTTCTGAGAAAACTACAATTTAACTCTTACAGTTGTTAAGAGCGGCCTGTTCAGCAGGGTGAAAGACGCGAGGCTGAGCTCCACAGGCTGCTTCAGGGTGGCCAGCAGGCGAGTCACCTATACCAATGAAGGAATATGATTTGTTTTAATTTCAGTATACCAAGCTGTAATAAATTAACATGAAAAATGTTTAGTTTCACTTAGTCGCCTGCACCAATGAAACAGAAAGGGACTGCTCGCATACTAATGAACTTATGCTGATTTATCAGTATGGCACCAATGAGTACTTTGCTTTTTTGAGGGAGGGGGATAGCTAATTGCGAAATTATGTTAATAATACAATAATAATACCAAGCTGAAACTTCACTCAACGCCAGAAACTAAAGTGCCAAGCTTCAAGAGGACAGACAGAGATAAAAATTAATGTTGGAAATAAATCATGCGGCAGAAACAGCAGTAGCCGACGAGGAAGATTTTTTTTTTTTTTTTTTTTTTTAAGAGGTTTCCAGGAAGTTCGCCAGGATCAGGCACATGCAGGTGCAACTAAACGTTGGAAACGTGAAGATATTTGTTGTTGTTTTTGCAGCCGAGACCGAGAAAACATTTGCCCGACGGTAATCGAACATTTTATGATATTTTTGGCTAAAGAAAACTAAAACGTATCTGATAAGAAGAGTTGGTTTAACAAAGAATAAGAGAGAGTACATACTTTTTTAACTAAAGGTAAATAGGTAAGTTCAGTAAACGAAAATTTAATTGGTGAAAATTTCAAATTTTGTTGGTAATATCAGTACGTAAAGAGAAGAATTAAACCAGTAAGTACCTATTAATTTAAAAAAAGGCATTTATAAATTAGCGAAAAAGAGTGGGCGTAGAAGTAAACCAGTGGGTGCAATTGAATTTTACAAAAACTGCTTAATAAGAATTAGAAAAGTGAAAATTACTCAACCACAGAAGAAAAGCCATCTCGTTGGTATTATAGGATCACCAGAAAGTAAAACTAAACTTGTAAGTAGACTACTTCTAACTGCGATCGTCACATATACCTCAGGGCAGCTGGCCAGCGCGAGGTCGTCCAGCAGCCGCTTCTCGAACCTCTCGCACGCCCTCCGTTTCTGTTAGATTAGATTAGATAGGCGGCAGTAGACGAACCAAGAGGCCCATTTCCAAAGAGACACCGGGACTTACACCCCGGCCCTCTATGAGCTATTGCCATTATGGTAGTAGGATGTAGAGGACTGGGGAAACGAGAAGAGAAAAAAATGGAAGACGAAAGAGAAAAAAAGAAAAGATAAAAAAGAAGGGGAAGAAGAATCTCCGCCAAAGAGATGGTCATGAATGCCCGCAAGCATGATCGATAGCCGCTAATATGCGGAGCTTAAATATACAGATGGAGCGGAAGTGTGAAGAAGTCAGCTTAAAATGGTCTGGGAAGCTTTGGCCGTTAAGTGCTTGCGACTCGTGGAGGAGGGTCCATGGCTGTGGAAGATGTCTCTCCCAGTGTATGTCAAGACGATTTTTAAATGAGTTGACCGACTCCGCACCAACAACGTCGGAAGGGAGTCTATTCCAAATGCTGACTACGAAATAGGGAAAGAACTGCTGACTTAAGGTTGTTCTTCGACAGTTGTTTCGCAAGCGATCATTAAG
>LQNS02011305.1:22458-36737 GCA_001587735.2 Parhyale hawaiensis | reverse complement strand
ATGTTGCCCAATAAGTTGTTAAACTTTCAGTGGCTACGCAGATGCATTATTCTATAGAGTATTACTCCTTTACCAAATACTTGTAATATAAAATGTGTTTGTGTGTAATAAACCTATCAAACCTATCTATCAAAAGTATGTTTATGTACAGTACTTTGCAAAGACATCACTTAATTCGGCCGTCGAAAATGTTGGCCAAGAATATGCAACGGCAAGACAGCCAAACACGAATAACATAATTTGTTGAAGAGATATTTAAAATACACATTGTGCTTTATTTTACAGAGATGTCAGGGCTATTCCGAATAAAGGTGTTGCCTGACAGAATAGGAGACCGACAATGATGTTCATTTCATTGCCTTTTTTAATAATATTTCTCTGATTGTCTTGCGATGAAATAGAAGTGTAAAGTAATCAAATCAAGCGGCCAGTGCAGCTTACTGTCCTAGCCATCATGCGGAAGGCCAATAGCTGTGGTGTATCTCGGAGTTAGTGATTGTTGGGCACGATGGTTTGAGAATAGGTTAGGCTATGTTATGATAAATTTAGTTCGGCTATAGTATCGGTACCTACAACCTAACTTGTATATAGACAGCGAAATTACGCCCGGATCTCAGATGGACCTCATATTATGTACAAGCACAGGTGCAACGTTGAGTACAGAGCGAACTACAGCACTCTGAGAGCGCATTCCTTCGCCAAGTGGGGCAACGGCAACAAAAAATTCAAGTTGACATAGCATTATGTTTGGAGCGATTTATAACTCGAAATTGTTTGCAATTGTGGGCTATTTAAATGGGCACATCAACACAGTCAGACGAAAAGATGACGATACTCGTTCTTTTGACTGTCATGTGTCATCACCATTACGAAGAAGCCCTGCGCAGCAGTCGACAGTTTATTGTCATATAAAGTGTCTGGTCGCACGGTCCGTATATTGAAAAAGTTTTGGTGGCAAAGGGATCTGGTGATTTTATCAATGAGAAACGTCTTCACTCGCACTGTTATTTGGAGAGGTTATTGGAAGTAAAAAGCATAGGTAATAATGATATTTAGAAATTTTGTTTGGATCTGAAAAATGCATCAATCTTGCCAATGGATTATCTATACAGGTGCAGCTGTATATGCGTTTGAGAAGGAAAGTTTGGAAGGAAAAAATATACCTACATCTGCATGTGGAGAATCCGTCAACAGTAAAGGGCTCAATTAACATTGGCAGAAAGGTATAGTGGCATTAGGTTGTTGACATTGTTTATTGAA
The DNA here is from genome assembly GCA_001587735.2 of Parhyale hawaiensis. NCBI lineage: Eukaryota > Metazoa > Arthropoda > Malacostraca > Amphipoda > Hyalidae > Parhyale > Parhyale hawaiensis. The sequence goes on along the minus strand of LQNS02011305.1, from coordinate 35,477 downwards.
ATGAACATCGGTATAGTGAAAGGAATTACTGATCGATGCAGAAAAAGTAGCTTATTTAAGTGCTCATTATATATAGGAGTTATATATGGCGACGTCAACAGAGTTCAACTCGCTGTACTTACCTCGGTTTTGAACTTGTAAGGCAAATTAGCAAAATACCATCCAAAGCTGCACGTGAGGCACTGAATGGCTGCAAAATGAAGCGTTTTCCAAAAACTACTATTGGATAACTGGATGGCCGAAAACATGCCAAGTAGCACCGAAAATAGCGAATAAAATAGAACACCGATGATGGTGTTGCTCAGGCTGCTCATCATGAGGTCCATGGTTTCGGTAATTTGGCGTATTCGTCTCTCAGATCTCGCAATACACTTTCTGGTTTTCGTTGAAAGTTTGTCGGTGGGTTCCGGCGGACTTCTGATATCTTCCAGAGCGGAGAAGTCAACCACATTGTTGACAATAGCTTCCCTTGTGGTAATTTCTTTCATAGTTAATCCATTTGGGGAAACAGCGTGACGGAACATAGCCGCAAATGAATTAGTCAAAGATTCGGTAAAAACATCAAAGCATTGAGATTCAGCAGCAAGGTAACGCTGAAAAGAAAGCACTCACAGCTTCCATAATCAAAACTGGAGTATATCACCGAAAGAAACCAAAGAGAATGCACAATTGTCCATGGAAGCATTTTATCCTTACTAAACCACATTTCATGGTCCTCAAGTCCAAATTCCCGCCCTAGCTTGAAAGTCATTTTACAAGTTTTTACTAGAACTTGATGGTGGAAAAGCGTTGAAAGACTCCTGATGAGATCTTCTGTAACAACCATTATATCCCATGCTGTGTAGACGAATTTCGTCGTTTCATCTAACTCAGAATACAAGTGCAGTTGATGAATTATGAACCATATCGCAATAAATGATCTCCAGGTTTGGTAGCACAAAGTCCACGTGATGTGTGCAAGAGACAGCGGTCCAATTTTTACGTCGAGAAGCAATTGTTTCTTGGATTCATCGCCCGAAATTTTACGAGATGGAACGTAAATATCTCTTGGAAAAAGTCCCAGTAATTGCCAGATCTTTAACACGAGTCGCATAGCTGGTCCTCTCAGAAAATGTTTCCTGCGGAAATAGTACAACGAATAAACTACTGTTATTTTGTTGCCGTAACAGCAGCTGGTCAGTAAGCTGAGCGATAGAAGAAGTTTATTTCAAAAGATACACACAAAATAGATCCATCTCTTGGCAGAAATTCACCACAGGTATGGTTGCGAAGGTAAGATCGTGCACATCAACCACCACTGTAACTAGCCAAAAAACAATTAATGCCCAAGTGCTCTGGAACAGAAGCGCACATTGCAGTTTTTACTTAATTGGTATTGACTGGACCTCCTTGTAGTTTGCCAATGAGTCTAAACAGCAACTCAGTTTTGTTTGTGTGCAGTGAATAAACACTGTGGCAGCGTAGCGGTCTATACACAAGTAGAACAGTCGTATATATCTATAATGGCGAGCATGAGTCAGCACATAGAAATAAAGCGTAATTGTCATTAAAGATCAAATATTTTTAACATCCAAAGCAGTACTGCTAGGTGGATCCCCGTTGTTTTTAAGTAGTGATGTATTTTCCATTAGGCTAACGTAGCTGCTATTTACCCGATAAGCCAGGAAGCAAAGATTTTACGGGGAGGACTCAATGTGACTAAAATAAAACTTAGCCGTGACATCATGTAGCCAATTTACGTCACAATCGAAGTATTTGTGGGTTGGGCCTCAGGCCTCCATAGGTTGAACTTTTAATCCTAGCCAAAAATATAAGCAGGGTTGTACTTATGACACGATAGAAACCACAAAAACAGTTATTGTTCAAACTTTCAGTACTTGACAACCATTTTACCGCGTTTAGTGTATGGGTGCAGCTCAAGTAGCTGGCCAGTGATGAGCGGGACATTGCATGAATCAAATGGAAAAAACACTGTGATGTATTTAAATACGTTTTCTGGAGAGAGTACTGTATACTAAATATGCTATGTAATTGAGCTTCACTTCAAAGAAGAAAGTAAATGAAGAATCCATACCGTCCCAGATCTTGAATCTGGTGCTGTGAAACTTTCCACCAGCCTCCACCGCGTTTTTCTGTTATTAACCGTTTGTTGGGTCAATTATGTCCGGTTTAGCTACAACGGAGATTTTCATCATTTTGTTGACTCGAATGGGTAATATAACGCATTTTAAAACTTTTTTGGCGAATGACGTTTGTGTCGCTTAGTTTTCGAGATATTTAGCTTTGAAGTTCCCTTTGTTTTTAGTTTAGTTGTGAAAAGCCGATTTTTAGGTAAACCTTGGTTTGGTGTCCCTACAAAGTCTTTTTTGCGGATTTTATATGTTTGAGGGGTGCTGATGCGGAATTTGCTTGATGCCACATTGGCACCCTTGGGCAAATTGCGTAATATGCTAATTAATTCGCCATTGCCGAAATTTCTTTCCCAGGCTCTTGCTCGCTTATTCGGGGAGGTACAAGGGAAATATCAATGTCTACCCATATGTTTAGTGGGTCAAAGATTTTAATTTTACCATTCTATCATGACTTGCGCATTTGTATATCCTAATTATGCAAACTAGGCGGTCATTGGCCAAATTTTGTAGAAAGACTATGAATAGCTTACTTGATATGATAAAAGGATAATTTTTGAATCCATCTTAAGGTCTCTGATTGTAGTGTGACCATTTCATATGATTATTTTTTATATGCATATGCATGATGTGTAAATTAAGGGACTGCCTCATACTGATTTTTCGAAATTAGGCTGATAGGACAATGACATTTGTTATATTTTCGTCTCTCTGAATACTCTAGAGTCTAGAGGGTCTCAGATTATAAAACTTAGCTTTGACAAATCTAAAAGTCTCCACTTCATTTGTATTGATTTGGATAACTATGTTAATTAGGTCATACTGTCTTATATACAGGCCTGATATATAGTCGGTTATTGATGGGTGCACTTCTGTGGTGTGTGCATTGGTTAGAGAAAATTACAGTTAAGGACTACATGGAATGCTTTATGGGGCGTAAAATGTGGAAAGCTGTAGCCTCAGATATTTACCTTACCTACGATAGGTTGCTACTAAGACTATTCGATTAATTAAAAGTGTGGCACGTGGAGCAAGGGGAGGCCAGCACGCAAGCCATCGGCATTTCTATCAAGCTCATTGCCCCAACAGAAGGTTGTGTTGATAGTCCATGCAAATAAGATGCAGCTGGCTGATATAATCTGCAATCATCTGGTTGAGATCTGCTTGACTAGGGCTGTGCGCGCCTCTATTTTTGCCAGTGCGCCTGCGCCCCTCCGCCTCAATTTCGTAGGTAGTGCGCCTGCGTCTCTCCGCCTCAATTTTCATCCTCCCCTAGCACCTGCGCCTCTGCACCAGCGCTACTATCTATTCTTCTGTAGTTCGCTCCCGAGTAATTTTCATGCGGCCTTGATGATTTAACTGTGCGGTGTGTACACAAATAACTTCAAATGGCTCAAACAAATTGTTCAAATCAAGCATAAAAAGGAAAAAAACCATGTCTGCTGCTATTGCCATTTTGAACAGAAGCGGTACGCATATCGCTGAAGATTCTACTAGTCACTTTCCTCCGGTTTCATCTTTTCTTCTTCCTCATCATATCCCTAGTCTTCCTCTTTCTGCTCGATATCCCTAGTCCACCTCTTCCTGCTCTGTTTCCTCTCTCCCTTTCCCTTTTTGCAAGCATTGTAGCGCGTTTACCCCGAGATGTGCAAGTTGCCCATGAGAAAGGCCACGTTTTCGAAATTGACCTCGACAAATGGGCATGGTGAACCTGAGCATGTTTCCAACTGTGCTCCACAGGCCTCTCTCTGACTGCAGAGCTTAGCAGAGGGCCCTGTTGTACTTTATGAAAAGATCAGTGCATGCCTCCCTGTGCAGTGCACTGAGGTAAACAGCGCCCAGGACATGAGGCTATCCTGAGAAAGTTGCCAGTTATCCATGGCCTTCTTCGGGAAATTAAGCAGATCCTACTGCTGGTTGGCCTGCTATATACCACAGAAAACATTGCACATCTTGTTTTTGACCTTGGCTCCCTCGTGCCGAGACTATGTAGGTAAGCTATTACTAAACTATTTCCCTTGACATTAGCATGTACTGCAGTTCCTTATTTTGCTCCTGGTCTTGATGACGTCTATTAGCTCAGGGGCAATCCTCTGCAAAAGATTAGGGCGAAAGCTAGGATGGAGCCCAGGGACCACTAGGAAGCTATTATTCTCAACAAGGTGGCAATAGCTCCACCAAGAAAAGCGATGAAAGGCCTTGGGGCTTGAGCCTCCCATTCCATGAAATGAGCCAAATTGTCACTCAGCGCTAATATTGCTACCATGTAAACAATATAATTATGTACCTCTATCCCGTCGCGACGTCCGTCCCTCCGTAATTTTACTCCAGCCCTCCCTCATCGTCTACTGTATATTTCCTAATTAAGGCAGCCACTGCAAGGTGAGCAAGCCTCTTCTGCTACCCTGGGAGGAGGATCTGCATCTGGAGCTGGCCCACGTCCTCTTAAAGTACAGGACTGGATCTGGGCCTCGAAAACGGTCTGATTACGTATAGTCACCAGAGAAATCATTGGACGCAGCTTGATATTATTGCTACCTAACTCTAGATATTTTGGACATATCTGGATACAAAAATTTTCTTTTAACTTTTTACAAGTTACAAACTTACGATAATATGAATTTTCTATTCAGATAAGCCCGAAATATGCAGAACGTGTACCAAAAATATCAGGCTGCGTCTATCAGTTTTTTGTGGGACTGTACCGATCGGACCACCTTCGTGACGTTGAGACTCGGGCCTGTACTTTAGAAGGTCTTGGCTGGGCGTACCCCAGGTCGTCATTGTTGGTTTGCTCGTCCATCGAGGGTGAGAAGCAGTGAACAGTCCGTGAACTTGCGCTGTGCTTGAAAATGTGAGGTGAAAGAAAATGGGAGAGAAGAACATCGAAGCCGCTTCAGCTCCAAAGACCATACATCCAACAACTGAGGCATGCAGGCAAAATGTCTTACGAGCATACTGTATGTTCAAATTACAGTGTGGAAGCCCACCTCTTTGCCAGACCCTCCATCATTTGACCCAACTGAAAATGGGTGGTCACGTGATGAAACAGCCAACACTGACTCCGAAAACACTCCCTCAAGATGTTGCCCTATTGCTCCTTCGTAGGTATTGGAGCTGCTTCGATGTGGATATTCAACTCACGAACCATGTATGTAGTACACAGAGATGTGGTTGTGTAATAGGACACTTGCCATGCACTTGTTTTGTGTCAGTAGCCGAGAATCAAGCTGTCACAATCCCTATACCAAACACGTTTCAGGAAAGTCAGATGATGAAAATTACTCTCAAAGTGATAAAATCGACGAAAATGCTCATGGAATAATGAAGGGTTCTAACTATATATTAGGCCTGTAAGTAAGACAATATGATCTAATTAACATAATATTCAAATAAGTTGAAGTGAACCCAAAACCTTTGGATTTGTCAGAGTAAAGTATTATAATCTGAGAGCTTTCAGAGTATTCGGAGACAGGAAAATATAACATATGTCATTCTCCTCTGAGAATAATTTCGAAAAATCAACCAGAGGTGGTCCCTTAATATACATATCATGCACATACAAATGGAAAACCATATTAAATATCGTAAAACTAGAATCAGAGACATAGACACCCTTGGGGTGGATACAAAAATTACCACCTTATTTTGCCCATTCAGCAATCTATGGTCTTACTACAAAATTTGGCCAATAGCCGCCTAATTTGCATAATTATGATATGCAAATGAGCAAGTCATCATAGAATGGTAAAATTAGAACCTTTAACCTTCTAAACATAGGGGTAGACATTGATATTTCCTGTGTGAATCCCCAAATCAACGAGCTGGAGCCTGGAAAAGAAATTTCGATAATGGCGGATTTAATTAGCATATTGCGCAATTTACCCAAGGGTGCCAAGATGGCATCAAGCAGATTCTAAATCGTCACTCCTCAGACTTATAAAATCCCCCAAAAAACTTTGTAAGGACGCCAAATCCAGGTTAAGTGCCAGACTGCTAAACTATTTCCTATGAAAAAAATAATTGACGACCCCATAGGAAGCTAACCTAACCTAAATTTTCCTAACCTAGCCTTACCTTCCTTTGAATAACCTAACCTAACCTTACCTTAACTAACCTAACCTTAACTAACCTAACCTAACCATACCTTACTAAACCTTCCCTACCAAACCTTCCCTTACCAAACCTTACCTAACCAAACCTTACCTTACCAAACCTTACCGTACCAAACCTTACCAAACCTTACCTAACCAAACCTTACCTAACCAAACCTTACCTTACCAAACCTTACCTTACCAAACCTTACCTTGCCAATCCTTACCATACCAAACCTTACCTTACCAAACCTTACCATACCAAACCCTACCTTACCAAACCTTACCTTACCAAACCTTACCTTACCAAACCTTACCTTACCAAGCCTTACCTTACCAAGCCTTACTTACCTTACCTAACCAGACCTTACCTAACCAAACCTTACCTAACCAAACCTTACCTTACCAAACTTTACCTCACCTTACCTAGCCTCACCTTACCTAGCCTTACCTTACATCCTTACCTAACCTTGCCCAAACTTACCTAATCTTGCCTAACCATACCAAACCGAACCTTACCTAACCTTATCTTACCTAATCTAACAAAAAATATATAAAAAGAGGTTTTCCATTGCACTGTACAAGTGTCGTTTTCTCGAAAAGGAAAACGATGGGAACTTCAAAATAAAATATATCGAAAACGAAGCATTTGCGACGGAAACGTCGTTCATGAAGAAAGTCTTAAAATGCCTCATATTAACTAAATAAGTCAACAAAATCAATAAAATCTCCGTTGTAGCTAAACCTGACATTAACAATTTGTTGTTCATGTAGTACATATATGTTCTCAACATTTATTTATGTGCTATGAGATGAGATTCACAATTTAAGGCGATTTTCTTGCGAAATCAAGTAAATACCCATAGGCTGATCGGTTGTACTGTTCGTCAATGTGACATCATTGGTGGCGTCACTTCACAATTTCACATGAGTTTTCCCGTTACTCTCTTTGCTTCCTGCGATACACGCCTGACTCGTTATCACATATTGGGCCCCTGTGGCTGCCACATAGCTATATAATGTTATTAATTGGTCACGTTGCCCTGATGTGGTTTCGCAAGACGATCCATGCTTCAATAAGTGCCACATTGGCTCCGTGGGATTGCCATCATGGGTCCTGGTTCTTAATTACGGAATACCGCACGTCTTGGGGTTGTTAATGCTACTTCTTGGTGATTACTACCAGTCCTTTGCCGCTCGCGCCTGAACGCCTGAACTTTTACAAGTTTTTTTTTTGGACAATTATTATTATCATGATAATAGAATTTAGTACCGGAAACCCTCAGTCTCACGGACACGTATGCTGGGTATTGCGTCACAGTTTCCGTTGTCATTGCATCTGAAAACTGAGGAAGAGCACACGACTCCGAGTCACTTTGAAATAGAAAATAACATTTTTTCTGTTTTCAAAAAATTTTTTTCTGATTTACGCAGTATTTTCTTTTTTCCAAAACCCAACGATTAAGAAGCAGCAGCATACATATGTGGACCTTACGGTTTCGGTATCTTTGATTATCAGCCCATTTTGGATATTATGATGGGGTGCATCGAAGCGAATGTTTCTCATTCTTGTGCAGATGAAGATGACTCTTTATAGATTGAGGGGCAACATGGAATGGAATAAGATATATAAATATATATATATATATAAAGTGATTGTAGTGTCACTGGGGCGACACCGTAGGAAATTCCTTTAATTACTGGGCGACATTCAACTTTTAAGGCAACAGGGTCATGTGCCCCATATGTAAAACGGGTCTGAAATCTTCTTCCGTAGACTAGAACCAAGTTAAAAATAACTCTACGGTTGCCTTCCGCCAGTCTTCTCGATAGTAAAACGCGTTTTGGTTTCTGCCACCGAGCACCACCCTAGTACAGCAGCCCTTCCAACGTGCTCTCGAGGTTAGGCGAGAACCTTGTAGGTTAGGCCAGGCAATGACTAGTTTGTCTAGTGTCCTAAAGTGTTTTCAAGTGTATTAGACCCGTATATATCATAAGATATTAGGAGAACCAGACCTGCCTAGCTAACCTACAAGGTTGGCGGGGTAAGAGCTCATTGTTGGTTAGCTGGTGTGTCGCCTTAGATAGCCTTTGTTTTCCTTAATTCGCCCTAATATCACAAGCCTCACTTTATATATATATATAGAGAGAGAGAGAGCTAAAAATATATCCAATATTTTCCAGCACTGAAGTAATGATCCATTCCCAGTTATGAAAAAAAAAACTAAAGAAAAGAAGCCTGGCAATCCCTCAAACGGCACACCTTACTAGCAATCAAGTGTTTTTTGTCAGCTCTGACATCACACCGGTGTTGGCGTGAGAGAGATATGCTGTCAGCTACGTCAGAGTTTGTTAGGAGTACTTCCCAGGGCAGAAATTCAATTTTCTCAGCCTGATGATGATATAAAACAAGAAACAGTTCATTACTAGAGTACTCTGAGGCCGCATACCTCAGCCAAACAAGGCAATTAACATTAACAAAATATTCATAACGAACCTAAAACTACGATTTTCTTTTTATCAGCACCAAAGTCCGGTCATTTGTGCCTTTTGACAGTAGTGACAGCTTTTGTAACTTTCTTGAAGTTCCGTTCATAACTTTCTAAGTTATTTTGCAGACAAACATTAGGCAAGCACCAAAACAGATCAACCGATCGTCACTAACAAAATTTAATCAATTTTGTCTTCTAATATTTCTAATATTTTCTTTGAATTTCAGGAACATTTGTTCATGAGTTTTTGAGCTTTTGTTGCTAAAAACACAAAAATAAACACAAACAAAAGTACAAGCAGATCAATGCGAAAATTTGGCAATGATCTACCTATATCTAAAACATCTGCGGAAGAGGCATTCGGAACCCCTGGGTGAGTGATGTCCACATGATGTTGACGGGGGAGAGGGCCCGTCAGTTTATACCTCCGAGGGCTCACCTACAGTCATATTTCGACACTGAGCATACAAGTAAAGTAAAGTGCTCGCGAAAAAATATCAAAGACACGTTACAAAGATAGCTCAAAGGGTGCAAAAAACTTTTATTTTCAATTGAACTTTTCCACTATAGTGACCATACTGTTTACTTACAATAATAACACTGGTCCAAACTTTTTTTCTTCTCCAATAGTTTATATTCAGTATTATTAGATCTAGGAATATTATGAAATATTTTGAGAAATTGACTATTTCTTACAACGCCAAAAATAGATCTGTAGCAAAAAAATGCTTCTGCAGTCCACTATAAAACAACAATCTTCGATGACAGTAGAATAAATATTGAGATTGCAGGCAGCAATAGACACACATATGTGCAAATAAGACAGCCTTTGTTGAAGTTTCGTTACAGAAAGCTGTGAACAATGATTACCTATATACCTTTGTTTTGATTTTGTTGGCTAAAAATTGCTCCTAATTGCAGAGTTATTGTTTTTACTCGCAAAAGAAGTTTACACCCACATACCTGTGCTAATGTCGTGAAGTTTAGGCTATAATTTCTATAATCAGAAGGATAAACTTATCATCTGTACGTCCATTGGGAAAAACTAACTAGGTAAAGCCTGTTAGAAAAGTATCTACATGATGTAACGGATCTGCGTTTGACACAATTATACCGTCAAGCGCTTAAGGAATGTTTTTAAGTCCCATATTAACCCATCAGAGAGGATAATTTACTGAATGCAGCGGTGAAACATCAAAAATCTGGTGATTCTTACAATTATTATCTTCGTGAAATTATTGAGACTAATTTTCATATTCAAAATAACCTCACATAATTCATCTTTTTTATCGAAATGATGTTATTGTAGACTGGATGGATAGTTGTAAGTGCATATGGCTAAGGTGGATGTTTTACTAAACACCATATGTGGTAAAAACATCGGTTAAAAAGGAGATCAGATACGAACAGGGTACAAGCTGTAGTAACTATTGAGCTGGTGATATTTGCGTAGTTAGTCTAGTGGATTATACGAGCGAATAAAAGAAAATGAAACATCTAACAAAAAATACCATACACCAATCACTGATCACAGTAAGTCATAATACAGACGAATGACTGGACTCTCTCACCCCGCCATACTAATCGACATTACTCGGTAGTAAATTAAGCGTCTCACTGCCTGGTAAGCTAAACTGTGTCTGCCGCATCTCCTTCTGTTATAAAAATTCTTATGTTGTGTCCTCGTTGCAGCCATTTTCCAAGCCTAGTATCCGTTGTCTTAATACAGTGTGAGGAGCTCCTGTAGTTGTCTGTAGACGTCACTATAATCCTTTTTTTAGCCTGATATCCATTGTGCGGGTCCTAGACCACGACTAAGGACAGGTACAGTTGGCGGAGTAGTGAGTCGTGACGTCACTGGTGCCAGCTCCCCAGCCGCTGACCTGGAGCGCCACCACGAGGTACGAGGCCACGTACCCCAGCATCTAAGGGGTAGGAAAATACTGTAGAGTTCTAAAATGACCCTTAAAAGGGGAAGTAATATTACAGCGTGTGTAGGAGAGCCGTAATTAATCAGGTTGAGCCCGTATATGGATGTAAAAATTAGAAAGCATCTCTCATCTTTCAGTTATGGTGATGGTATAACTTTGTAACAGCTACTAAGCGTAAAATTTTACATTCAGGTGCATTGCAGACATGAAGTGATATAATTCGGTAGGCGGGTGCTAATTAATGCACTGGAATAACCTACATAACCTATAACATATGCCTGTTCAATTTCCTGATATCGTGTTCATTGACGCGCAGCATAGAACAAGGCCAGAGATCGGCATTCTTCGTAGTTCATTCAATCCGCCAACCATTATTGGTACCGGGAAGGATAACCCTGGGGCTCAAAAGCTACGTTTCATTCATCTCCCGTACTATACGAAGCAATGTGGAACTCAAGGTTTTTATCCTACGAGTTCGACTACGTGCGTGTTTACAGAGATTTAATTTTATAGTAGGCTACAAAATTAAATAAATATTTGGGTGCTAAACGTAAAATATAACGGAGGCCACTTCAATCGTATTTTGGAAGTGAATTGCTCACTGAGTGTGAAATTTTATTAATTCATAACAGACAAAATTACATATATATTAGCATTATTGACGCGTGCTGTAAAATTACCATACCAACTATAGCAGGCCCGAAAAGTTTATATTTTTCTGTGGTGAGTGCAATAATAAATGCATTCCACATATATTGCTATAATGCTTAGAGGGTAAGTTTTCGAACTCTCATAAAATACCTATATTACAAAAAAAAAAGTGCGTGATGGCACGTGCAGTTCTATACTTTGCATTATTTGTTGGCCTATGTTTAAAAATTACAATTCAGCTACATAATTGTTAAAACTAATATCTAAATCTTACAGTTGTTAGGAGAGGCCTATTCAGCAGGGTGAAGGACGCGAGGCTGAGTTCCACAGGCTGCTTCAGGGAGGCCAGCAGGCGACTCGCCTAAAAGAGTGATTAGTTTTAAAACGTTGAACTAAAAAGCAACTGATGTAATTGAAAACATACCAATCAATTTGAACAACATACAATGAAACAAAACACTTTGGTTGATCGCTGACGAAATTGACTTGAGAACTAACTTCACTTTTAAAACTACAGATTCAAGATGGGATCTTCAGACATGTTTAACCCGGGTTCATTTGTAATTCCTAAAGGTTCATTATCGAAGCTCTTAAACTTTTTTAAGAGCTGAGGTCTAATTCAATTCAAACATGAAGAGGAATCCAGAACGTTACTTTTTGGAACACTTGCAAATCAAATTAACCTGTCGGTTAACGTTTCAACGAAGCCTAAAGGGCGCGCACGACTGCGTTGGCAAACACATGGCGGAATATTTGGAAGATGTCGAGTATGAAACTCGAGCACATGACTAACGCCCGAGTGATGTTGTACATCTGGAGTCTACCAAGCGTCGGTAACTGAATCAACAATGATAAAATCTAACCAGATAAGCATTTGGCCTCATAGTGAAATGGCATTCCAATGACTTTTTTTCTAAATAGGACAGCTTCAGAAAGATTCGCTACCTACTCTCCGGCATTTGGTATGCCTCACGGGAGTTAAATTTAACTGGCACTAATAAATTTTGCTGTTGTCAACCAATTAAGTCGAGCTGGAAAAACATTTGTGTGATAACACTGACAGGTGCTGACACTTTGCAGTGCCGCAAAATTAATGACAAACGAGAGCAGGTCACAGACACCAACCCGAAAAAAAAGTAGAACTAAAGTAGCTAGAAAATTATATAAACACGCTACACAAGGAAAATAATATATATTATTAGTAGTTTGGGTTCATATCAGACAATAAATGCAGATGTATTTGTGAGAGCATATTTTTTAACGAAAGTAAACAGGCACAAATTTCGGTATTTTTCTACAAAAGGTCACAACTCGATATTCAAAAAAATTTTCACGTATTTATGTAGAATAAAGTGTTCTAAAACTTTTTTCATGAACGACGTTTTCGTCGGAAATCCTTAGTTTTCGAGATATTTGACTTTGAAGTTTCCATCGTGTTCCTAATGGGGAAAAATGGTTGTGTTAGATAAGGTTAGGTCCCAGGCAAAAATAATCGCTATAACATTGTCGTAGGACCGCCGAAATCAGTCACGCTAGTCGAAATGAGTTGTTAATTGCCGAAATGAACTGTAGAATTGCTGCAATATAAACAATTGGCTAATTAGGTAGTTTTACTGCGGTTTTCAACGCATGGGAAGAAGGTGTCGAAAAATCGCTGTACCCGCTGCAATTTATCGGCGCAGCAGTGATCGGTTGCACAAGTTGATACACGACACAGGCTCG
>LQNS02011188.1:155264-176145 GCA_001587735.2 Parhyale hawaiensis | reverse complement strand
GCAGGACGCTGGGCATAACTTCACACGCCGGTTAAGCAGCAGGACGCTGGGCATAACTTCACACGCCGGTTAAGCAGCAGGACGCTGGGCATAACTTTTACGCGCCGGTTAAGCAGCAGGACGCTGGGCATAACTTTACACGCCGGTTAAGCAGCAGGACGCTGGGCATAACTTTACACGCCGGTTAAGCAGCAGGACGCTGGGCAGCTATGCCGTCAAAAGTGAAGGCAATGAATGGGTGTTGAGCGCTTTGGATTCATTCGTTTTGGCTACTAAAGAAGAAGAAAACTTCATGAAATGACAGGAATTCAGCCACTTTTGCATCTAAAGCTATAATCATTCTCAGTAGAGCAGTGAAAATTTGGAGTACTATTCTGGAGTCTATGTACCATGTGTGGACACAGTAATAATAATAATAATAATAATAATAATTTTATTGAATTCAATGATCTTAAATAATATTCGTTACACAATGATGAGGATCTATTGCCTGATTTAGAAAAAAAAAAAATAGCCCACTGATTCAAGCCCCTAGATAGTTCTAAGAACGACATTTTCATAGAAGAATGAGGACCGCGGTGAATGGATAAACGACTGCACAGCAAACGGAATCCGAAGGAAAAGATGTATTTAGTGCTACAATTGCACCACACGAGAAGTATTGGGAGCAGCAGGTGAGTTAAAAAAAAAAAACATTCTTTTGCCAAGCCCCACTCAAAAAAAAAAAAATCGCAAAGTATCCAAGAATCAGGCTAAACCTAGAAATTTATCTCATTCGATATGGCATTCAGCAGATAATTTTTGTCCCATCTAATCCATCAAATGAGGACAGACAGAGAGACTGCCCAACCAGCCAAGGAAGTAACTAACCAATAAAATGTGTGCTATTGTATAGTGATGTTCTAGTTCTATTATCATACGTATTTTCTGTCTTTAGTTTTTGTTCTATTATCGAACGTATTGTCTTTCTTTAGTCGAAGTCGTTAAAGAAAGAAGCTTGGCGGGTTCCAGTGTCGTGGGTTCGTATGTCTCACCCTGACGAAGATGGTGTCATTGTCGGGCAATAAGACAAACTCAACTTGACCGTCAACATTCTAACACCTTTTAGGTAAACTCGCAGTGTTTCGAGGGCCCAATAAAACTTTCGGACGATTAGATGAGGTGAAGGTAAAGTCAACTTGAGCGCATTTGCAACTGGGACACCCACATGCACTGGACTGTGCTGCGAATTGATGCCTGCAAGGTGCCAGAGAAGGGCACGGCTGCAGTCGACAGTAAACCATAAAGTGTTAGAGGTAAGGGGACGGAAGTGAGATGGAGAGCTCATGTGGCAATTCAGGTCCCCACGCTATCGTGCTCGTGTATGGCTTGCTTTAGTCCCGTCGCTATAGCGTGTGGACCTCAGATCTTGCTAACGCCGCAAGCTAAGCGATGTTTGAATGCAGTAAGTTCGCAGAGAGACGTTCTTAAGTACTACAGAGAATACAAGCATAACATTGCAACGTTCTGCCGCCAGTAATGTATTCCAAGTCGGTACCATCTGAAAACACCAGCATCGACAGGGTTTGTGCACCGGTAACAACCTCTGGTGTTCCAGCTGCTGCAGCCAACGGTGCTGGTGGTGTTCCCTGCAGCAGCTGCGAAGCCTCAGTTGCTGTGCATGCTCAGTTGTGCGTGTAAGCGCCGTCGTTTGGTTGGTGCAGGGGCGTGCGGTCCGCCCTATGGCTGTCGATCCCAGTGTGTGCGGGTCCGTTCTGTGGCGGGGATCGGGAGCGTGGGTCCGGGGTGTGAGTGGTCATCTGCAGTGAATGCTGTGTTCCGCTGCCTTCTTCCTTAAATATGTATAGTCTTTTGTCCTGATGTTGGAGAAGGAGAATACCGTTAGCACCCGCTATAATTTTCTCTCTATTTCAAGTCGTAGTTCGACAAATAAGGCTTTGGAGACCTTGTGGAGAGTGTCATATTTCATACGCCTGATATTCATTGTTGTCTTTCATACCGGGTGGCCAATAACTCTCAGCTAGTATAAATCTACGAGCCATTTACCAAGTGTTTCCTATATTGTCTTCCTCAGATATCTCCATGATTCTGAAGTAATGGCAATAGCTCATAGAGGGCCGGAGCGTAAGTCCAGGATGTTTTATGGGGATGGGCCTGTTGGTCCGTCTGCTGCCCACTGTCTAATGCAATCTTCAGACTGAATACCTCTGGCGGCTTTGTCCTTAATACGTAGGGCATAGCATCCAGGTGGGAGAAAATATAGTTTTTGTCCCTATGTCAGGTTATCTTGCGTGTTCTTGCCCATTGTTGTTTAATAATTATTCATTGGAACAACCGCACGAGATCTCTTTGTGGCCTAAAATTTCCGTTGATAAAAAATTTTTCTTCCGAATTTTAGATAAATGTTTGTAAATCTTAGCTTGTCTTTCAAAATTACGTTCTTTCTTGTGCCCGGTAAGATAATTTTTTGCTCTGCATTCTCATATTCATTGCCACACATCGATTTCTGCATTGTTATCATTTATTTATTTGCTTTCATACCCATTTATTCTCGGTTTCCATTCAAATTTATTGCAATAAACTAATTTTCTATAGTATCTGATGCACAATATTTAAAATCTAAGCTCGGCATCTTCGATTGTGGTGCGATGAAACGATGGCAAAATCGACGGTACGATGGCCATCGCCATCGCACTTACGATGGAGAATGCAGTACCATCACTCCATCACCATCGGCACGAAAAATCGCCAATTTTTCTCGGCGTTGACCTACGATGATATAACCATCGGCGGTGGCCATCGTAGGGCGTCACAATCGGCGATAGACCATCGCATTAACACATTTTAAAAATACAAAGATCTCAAACCACAGACCTCGAATAACAGCAGCATCTCTTATAACTTCGGCCTGTGTGCGATTTTTACACCAGTAATATACTATTCCTACCTGATCAAAGGTGCGAAATTTACAGCCCAGGTAACTAGGGTTAATTAAAGCCTGCTTTACAAAATTTAATTATTCTTTGCCTAGTAGCTAATACGCTGCAAAGCTAATGACCTTTCAAAACTTTAATAGTAATTGACATTGTTATATCTGGGGAAACGCAATCGGTCATTTTCCGAAGAGGTCAGTAATGACATTTAGTATGTTTGTTGACATATTTAGGTAAAATAAGGCATTCTAGGACGTTTTTCCTGAGTGGTGTTTTCCCCACAAACGATTAGATTTCGAGATATTTGACTTAGGGTTTTCATTGTTTTCATCTGAGAGAAAATAAGATTCGACATTACGACTAGCACGATATCGCTTCATAGTGTTTTTTATTTATATTCCTCGTAGGATATTAGCAGAACCAGTCCTTGCTTGCCTAACCATAATGAGTAAGAGTAACGTTTTTGCAAAAAAAAAAAAATTATTATGAGGCTTTGTTGCAGCACTTGTGTGTGCAGTTGGCTTAACCGGCGGTATTGCGGTTGCGGGGTGATATCCTCGGGTCGGACGATGGCTTAGTCAAGGGTTGGAAGGAAACGTATCGTAGNCCCCGAGAAGCGGGTCAGTCCTTTTATAGCTGAGGGCTCGACAGACAAGATGTGACAGGAAAAGGTGTGACCGGATATAGAGTCACCTGATCACGGAATGGTACACGGACGGCGTCACAGCTTCGTTCTTGATGCCTCCCCACGGCCGTAATTGGTCATCTTAAATTTTCTCACAAGAAACAATGGCAACTTTAAAGTCAAATACCTCTAAAAGTAAGTATTTGCGATGAAAAGGCTATTCATGAAAAATGGTAAAATGCCTTAATTCTACCTAAATATACCAAAAAACTATCACTTATAAAACCACCAATACTGGTAAAATCAACGCAATAAACAAATAGACATTACTACTGCCAGCAGTACAATACTGCATAATGTACGTTCTAATAGTGTGGGAAAGCTGATTGTGTTCCAAAAACGTATATAAAAAAACTTCAACGTTCCCTATGAAACTGTTATTCGTGAAAAACTTTTTAAAATGCATTATTCTACGTTGATATTTCATTAAAATAAGCTCGGAATTGCACACTTAACTCGTGATTGCACAATTAGTTAAAGACTTAATAGGACGAGTTCGAACACGCGTACGATTGTCGTTGCTTTTTTTTGATCAACAGAAGCAGATCTCAGCATGGATGTAATGGCAAGCGTGACAGAGAAACAGTGAGAACTCTATCTAATACTAAGAATGACCGTCGTGTGTTTATAAATATATATATTTATTTATATGTTCGGTGTCACGCTCTTAACGAAATAGATAGGCGGAGTTTAGCCCAGGTTGGAGGCTCTGGTTGTCATCTCAAGCTCCATTGAAAGTGATAGGCAGAAAATAGGCCGGGTTGCAAAAGATGGCAAACGTATCTTAAGCCGGGACAGTTGAAATTCCAATAATGAAGACATCGCAGGCTTAGTCTGATTTGTACGAGTATTACCTTCTCCATACATCGAATCTACGGCAAAGTAGGTATAGGGCGACCTTATGTCTGAATGCATTTCTTGCATTGCCGAAGTTGAAATCGTAGCACTGAAGATGTCTGAAGCTTCCGTTGGCACTCTCATGCTTCTTGATTCGTAGTTTCTACCCACAGATGATTTAGTTGCATGAACTATTCTTCCCACTTTGATGCAATTGTCAACGAAACCGACGAAACATAAGTTTTCACGGGCAGTAGACAATTATTTCTTCTAGCTTATTGTTTTCCTCTGACGAAGCAATTTTCTCTTCATTTGTCAAAGTTTGAGCACCTCAAATGAAACAGATATCTGAGGCGGAAAGACGGTATCAACGGTATCTTTGCTACGGAGCGAACACATTGTATATAAGCTGATATTTTGTTTAAGTTTGTTGAAGTATTTTACTCAAGATGTTACTTCAGCCTGTCAATATAGAAGACCTAAGGATGACAGCACGACAAAGGATCAATGAAGAAAAGAAGAAAATTAAGAAGTAAATAAGAGAAGAGGAGATTCCGCACCGGCCTAGAGGCACTAGGCAAACGTATAGGTTGTTGCGTGAATTCTTCACGCACGGGTCCACTAGTAGTCAAATATCTCGAACACTATAAGCATTTGCGACGAAAACGTTATGCATGCAAAACGTCTTAGAATGCCTTATTTTCCGTAAATATGTCAACAAAAATACTAAATGTTAATACTGACCTCTTCGAAAATTCATCAAATAAACTTTGTAACCCATTCTTTGTTTTACTAAAAAAAATAAATATTTCAAACTCGTAAGGCTTTTTTTCTGTAATTTTAGCCTTATTTTATTACTTTATCGGCATCGGAAGTACAACCGATGACGATGCCCATCGTATGCCATCGCCGATGGGATGTTCAGTCATTTCATCAGAGTAGTTTTCCTCATAACGCCATCGGCGATGGAGAAAATGGCCATCGCCGATTGTTTGATACAAATTCCATCGGACCATCGCTATCGCCGATAGATTTTTGCAATGTTCCACCGAAACATAGTTGTTTTTCCGATGGCGATGGTGTACACTCCATCGCCATCGTATAATCGGCGCTGGCCAACGTGCCAGGCTCTGTTTAAAATTCATTTACATATTTTTCCCCTTGTGCATTTTTTCTTATTGCGGAGCTACAGAACATAACTACCAGCATGCTCACAATTCCAGTGTGAGAGTTTAAGTAGAGTATAATTCTACGCAACTGCTCCGTAGTTAGTCATTGCCTTTTCTTTAATCTCAATTCATAAGATTAGATAGATACTGTATCAGCGCAGTCATCATACTAATAAAAGGCACGTTCGACTGGACACCGAAATGAAGCCTTCCAGGGTTGACTTGTCAGAAACTTCATACAGAAGCTTCGGCTCTGCTACTTTGGCTGGTGCTACAAGTGTCAAAAGCAACCTGATTATGCAGAGCTGGCGAAATACTCTCTTCTACGTAGTAATATTTTGTTGCTCGAAGTTTCAAGGTAAGCCGAATCAGGGTCACCTCCTGACACTCAAGCTAGCGTATCTGCCTCAAGTTTCGGAAGGTCAAGCGCCTGAAAAGCACAACTTCGGCGCCCAATCGAAATTTTATGAGGCAGTAAAACTGTATTTCTCTTGCAGGAAATAAAAAATAATCAAAAAATTCAACTCAGTCTGGCATTATTTAGTCGAGAAGAAGAAATTTAGAGAAGTGCAACGCTATGCTAGCCACCAAAGTGGGTGTGGGGGCCCTGGTTGCCTTCGTTCTACCGGTGAGTCTGATGTCTCTCTGTATTTTCACCTATACCTACATAGTGGACTTAATACTCTGTCCTGTTGCTAGGAATACTTCGAAACCCAGTTCTCTTCTTCAGCATATTTTCTTTGTAATCATTTTGTTACGCACATCTTAGAACGTTTTCATCGTACTTCGTACTCTATATAGGCATATATTGGTATCCAATTTTCTTGATTTGTATATTTTGAAAGCCAGTGATATTAATTTTCAAATTTTGAAATGCTGCTCGTTTGCCCTGAAGACATTGAGTTCCCCTCTCTTGTTCTCTAGATTTTGAAATCCACGATTTCTGGCTCATTACTAAATTTACTTTTTATCTGTAAATTTTAAAATAAGATTTCTTACCTTCCAGGTATTGAAATCTGCGAGTGCTTTCCTGGGTCCAAACACAAAACATTTGGAAATCCATTATTATTAATATTTGTTGCTTTGCACATTCCAAAACCTATTGCTGATTCACCACAAGTTTAGAAATCCAGTTCCCTTGCTTAATTGCTTTCAGAAACCAATTAACTTGCCTTAAAAATATTGAAATTAATTCCTCTTGGTCTGAAGTTTTTAAAATCCAGTTCTCATGGTCTGCTTCTTTTTAAATTAACTTTTCTTTGCCTGCAGATTTTAAAATACAGTTTCTTTGGTCTCTAGAGTCTAAAATTTATTTCATAGTTTGTAAAACTTGTAGACCAGTTCTCTTATTATTATTATGTTATTGCTCTACATATTTTGAAATTAGTTTGTTTTGGTTCGTATAATTTGAGATACTTTTTCATGCTTTACATAATTCAGAAGAACTAATTTCACTTTTGCTACATATTTTATTTATCACTTCTCTTCCTGTGTACAATAAACTTCTCTTCGTCTGCGTAATTTTCAATCTGATTCTGTCGCTGTTCATCATTATAAATGCACTTCCTGTTCTTTGCAGATTTAAAATTAATGTCTTTCACTCTACAAATTTGAATTTTTTTCTTGTGATATTTAAATTTGTCGTTCTTATTTGGTAAAGTCTAATTCTACTTTTCTCAGTCTCTAGACTTTCAAATTCAGTTCTCTTGGTATGCAGACTTTAACATCCTCTTATTTTTGTTTGCATGTGTGAAGTTCAATTCTCTTGTTGTACATCTTCCAAAATCCGCTTCACTTTATTTGTACATTTAAAATTCAGTTCTCTTGTTCTCTAAGTTTTATATTCCACTTCTCTTGCTTTGCAGACTTTATTTACCAGTTCTCTTGGCCCGTAGATTTTAAAATCCAAAGTTTTTACTCTGCAGATCTCAAAATCGACATATGTTTCGCGACAGATTTTGAATGCCAGTTGTTTCTTGT
This sequence comes from Parhyale hawaiensis, assembly GCA_001587735.2. Taxonomy (NCBI): domain Eukaryota; kingdom Metazoa; phylum Arthropoda; class Malacostraca; order Amphipoda; family Hyalidae; genus Parhyale; species Parhyale hawaiensis. The sequence continues at coordinate 168,541 of LQNS02011188.1, read as the reverse complement.
ACACATTTTGAAAGTTGTTTGTCTATCTTGGAGGTTTTTGAAATTCCGTCCTCCTAAAATTCACTTCCATTGCTCTGTAGATTTTGAGCGCTCACTAGACGATTATAATCGCCCATTTATATTTGCTCATTACAAAAATATACAAATAACCTCTGAAGTAAATAGCGAAGCAACAAATGACGAGTCTGCAGTTGTTTCTGTTTCGCACGCATATTTTTCACCGCTAAGGGCAGACAAACCGACAGTTCTCTAGCTAAACAAAATAGCATTCACTTTCTATACTTATCTAATCGTTATGAACTAGTGTGTGTGTATGTATGTCACTTTAATAAATATCTGATTTTTTTTTTGTCTTCTTCATGAATGCTGACCAAAATATTTCAAGGAGTATGAATAGCCTAGTTGCTTGGCTACATTACTTTGGTAAGTAAATACTGTATTTGCCCCGGGATATACAAGCCCACTGATATCTAACATCGAGTACTCCATCTATTTTACTTACACATGTAATCGTCCCGCATTCGTGCATGCACAGTTCTTTTGTAATGACTAAAATTTTCATTTTTTCCAAAGACGCTGCAAGCAAAATTTGAGACAATACGAATATTTGCATTTCTATAGCACTTATTGTATATAGAGTTATAGCCCCACATGTGCTGACGGTGTGGATTCACGCATTCCGTCACTTAATTCCTGTGGTAATTTTGCTATGTTCCATACTGTAGCTGGCGACCAGCTGATGAGCCAATGCGACCTATCTCCACAGTGCATGTGGGGACCTAACGATTGAGTATAGGACACCGCTTCATAGTACAAAATATGTGCATTAAACTCCCATGCATAGGATTGTTTCGCTTCGCAGCTATAGTGTTAACGGCATTACAATCACGCGGGCATTATGCATAGACGCCCCTTAGGTTCTGAACAAGCCTTAGGAAAAACAACTAAGCTCACTCTTTATATTTTTCCATGGGTCCGGACCGGCAGCTCGTCGCTCAGGCCAAACTGCCGGCCAATGCTCGCCCGACACCTGCTGTCTCGGCTGGAGAGGGGCCGGCGGCTGGAAAGGAGGTGACAGTGCAGCCTGAGCCCTCCAGCGGCATGTACACTGTGAGTCCCGCCATGCGTGCCCTCTGTTGCAGTAGAGACCGTGTGTTCACTAATGTGAAGCAGACATTAAACAAGAAGAGAAGATTCACAGGACGTTTAAGGCAAACGTGCGTATATGATAGAAGAACACATACTCGTAGTCATCCAAGGCATGCGACATAAAAGCAAACGACACCGTTATAATAAAATTAACAAAATTTCCAACTCAGCACTGGTGTGCTGGACGTGTTATACGAGCACTGTCAAGAATGTCGGTCTTCTCAAGAACTCCTTCCTGACGTAATAGTGAAGTTTTTTGCAGAAATAAAATCTTGAAACGTGAATACTCTTCAAGTGACACGTTCACGATATCGACTCAAATAAAAGTATGAAGATGCGCATCTTCCAACCTGAATTGTAAAAATAGTTTTAAAATCTCGTTGCCTAGTAATTTTTAAAACTTAAATTATCTAAGCATTGCATGATATGGAGTTGATACTTGATTTTTCAATAGTTATACTTAGAAAAACTGAAAAGCCTAGATCTAGATAAAAATGGTCTAAATCTAGGCTTTTCAGTTTTTCGAAGTATAGCGATTGAAAAATCAAGTATCAACTCCACATCATGCAACTCTTAGACAATTTAATTTTCAAAAATCACTAGGCAACGAGATTTTAAACATACTTTTACAATTCAGGCTGGTAGATGTTCATCTTCATACTCTTCTGTTATGTGCAACATTTAATTTCGCAACTTCACTGTCTTTTGTCTGTGCCAGTAGATCATGCCATTTGAAGCCTATAGCTGATAAGTTTGGTCAGAAGATGTGTGTTGAGTTAGAGGAGGTGTAGTGGAAACGCAGCCCAGAGTAGTACAGACCTGTCTGTGTTCCGAAAGCGGTCCGACTGGTACAGTCTCTGGACAACCCGGACAGTTTAGTAGGCGCAGTCGGAAGTTTTTGGTTCTTTCTCTGTATGGTTCGAAAGGAAAACTCATGCTATCGCAGCCTGTAACTCTCGAGCATCAGGTTGATGCGAGAGTAATGTCCGATTTAAAACTGTATAAGGCAGAAAAAGTTTTAGTTGGCGTACCACGGTGGAATGGGCTACATTCAGGTGTTCCGTAACTTTCTTTGTGGTAAAGGTAGGATTCTCTGAAACAAAAGTGTTCAATAATGCGGAATCAATTTATACTATTTTTTATTTTTCTTTCAAAGTTAAACCAGTTAGCACTTCGGAAGGGAGAAAACCACCTCCTGCATCATCTTGCACTCACTACATATCAACCTCACAAGTGTTCTGAATTGAATTGGCTGCTCCACTTACATCAACTCCTTCATGAAATTTGTTGAGTAAACCTTCTCCTGCGTGGCAGTTATGTGGGACAATTATGGGGGGGGGGGCAAAGGTTTTGAAAATAACGGGCAAACGTTTGAAAATAACGGGCAAACGTTTGAAATTAACGGGCAAACGTTTGATAAACTCAAAGAAAATGGTACAAATTAAACACAGATTTACTTTATATCTACAACAAGAGGTTAAAAAATTAATAAATTCGGCCAATAAAAAATTGTACTGAAAATCGGGCATTACTTTTGCACCAGCCTGATCGCTGAAACGAAGTGGCTTATGCAGATGTGTCTGAGAATGCAGAAAAGGCACCATAACCATGGGGCTACGTCTAATGAATTGCCCAGAGATTGTCTGGGATCGGGAATCTCGAGACAGACCGAGACCTTTACTGTAGGAGGCCTTGGTAGACAGAGAGTCAGGTGAGGTGCGTCAGGGTAGACGAGGTGAATTACAAGTTGGAGGCCAGACAAGGTTTGTTAAGTTAAACTGACAGCTGGTATAATTGCGTGGCTTTTGCGGCCGCTACTCACATAATAAAAAAAAAACTCAGCCAAGTGTGGTAATTCTATGGGTGTTTACCATAATAATTTGTACAAAAGTTGTTTACGCTGCTCTGTCCACGTAGCCTATTCTTCTGAAAAGTCTGTTTTATTTTAATTTGCACTAACTTAAAAAGCAAACAGAAGCATGGGACTGCACAAACACTCAGTTTTACAGGAATAAGCAAGCCTATCGCTTATTGGAGGAAGTATCAATCATTTTGTTGCTAGCTGTATAATGAGACCTCAGATGGCGGGGGTTATTTTACTACTACCTTTATTCTAAAAGAATTTCACCTACGAGCGCAGTGACCGAGCGTAGACATGGCTATGTGGTCCCACTCTGACCTTACCATTTTTCTCCCCAGTTCGTCGAAGACTCTCCCTCTCGGGCGGACACTCGCCTGTTTGCCGCTTGCGAGGACGAGCGGCTGAGGGTGCGGGGAGTCCCCTACAGAGTGGAACTGGGTGGTCAAAACTGCACCAGACACGCTCTCAAGTCCACCGCCGTTCCTGAGTGGACGGACGTGGCCCACGCGCAGGACTTCCTCGGCTGCGTCCAGGCAGCCCTGGACGCGGGTAAGTGTGAACTGTCCCCCCAGCAGGAGCCTGAACGGTCCTTTGGCTGCTTGGGAATGAAATAAGTACGGTAATTACCTGTCTGTGTACGTCAATTACGATCACTACTGCATCTCGAAGTTGGTTTGATGTTCACAAAATAATATTTATGCATAACCAATGAGGCTATATTTTTGTTGAGTTTGTCTGTCTGTCGCTGAGTTGCGTGCGGATCTGTACTAAACTGACAGGGATTGTTAGGTATGTTAAGAAAACAGCAGATTAACTTTTGGTACTAACTACACTGCAGGTTGCGATCACTACCACCTCGAGGATCGTTAGCTATTCGGGAATAATATTGGTTCCATTGTCAAGGAGGTTATGTTTTAGTTGAGTTTGCATAAAAAAATAATGGATAGATCTTTACGAAATTACAGGGATTGTGAGGCATGTTAGTCAGAACAGATGATTAACTTTTGGTGAAGATCCGTTCAACCGACTGTTTGTTTATACCAACGGCAGCTGCAGGCTTACGTACTGAGCTCACACTCCTTGTATCGCTGGTTCGAGGCCAACTTTGGCAAGCGAACTCTTTGCTGATCTGGGTGTGCTGACTCGTCAGTGGTGGGGGTGCAGAGCGGCCGTAGGGGTTCTTATCTTCCTCAGATATGAAGAGGTGTATGGCGTGCGGGTCGTTGAACCTTCCGTCAAATTGGCGCCATAGTTCTCTGTGACCCTTGGTCGACTGCAGCCGCACTTACTCCTCTGGGGCCAGTGGGTCTATATCTGCAGCACAAACCAGTGTGTGTGGGTTTCCTAGTTGAGGGTGTGGTCAAGTTGACACTATCTCTACCTTTTTCTCTTGGTGATATAGCTAACTCAAAAAGCTATTGACAGATTTTGATGAAATTTATAAGAATTGTAGGAATGTTAATTAGAGCAACTGACAAGATTTTTGTATTGGTCTGTTGGTCCATTTGCTTGTCCCTATAATTGCTTTTATGTTTGCCAGTAACATAACCAAAAAAGTTATGAACACATCATCAATAAATTGGTAGAATTTGCCAGAAATATTAAACGGCACAAATGACCAAATTTTAGTTCTGTTTGGTTCGTCCGTTTGTGCGTTTAATCGGCGTTTGTCATTCAGTTTGTCAGAACATAAAAGAAAAAGTTACGAACAAATCTTCAAGGAAATTACACAAACTGCTTTTAATGTCCCTAGAAAGAAGGCACCTGCTGTCAACCTCTTGCCACCCCACAGACAGAGCAAGGGGGGGGGTCGGGAGATTGCCCCTCCAGCTCTCACCTCTGTTCCGGCACCCCTGGCAAAGACATCATATTTGGAACAGAAGTGCAATTTTTAATTCCTAATACGCTACCTTAAACGACTCTTAAATATTGGTCCTCTTATTTCAATATCTGGCATCAGATCTCATGCACAGAGCACAGTGCAAGTGCACACTAACTCACCACCAAGCCACGGTGATATCAGTAATGGCGAATCTGGCACTTGCTCTTCACAGTCACAAGTTTTATGTTCTGCAACAGGACTCACTGGACCATGACCTGTTGGTACGCAGTGTCCCACCCTCTCTGCGTAGTTACCTCCGCCAAGGAGGTTATGTTTTCGTCGTGTTTGTCTGGCTGTCTGTATGGCTGTTTGTCTGTCTGTCACCAAGATAACTCAAAAAGTTATGAACCGATTTGGATGAAATTTACAGAGATTGTTAGGTATGTTAGGAGGAACAGATGATTAACTGTTGGTGAAGATATGTTCATCCGTTTGTTTGTTTGTTTGTCTGCGTCATTTTTCTCGATGCCATAACTCAAAAAGTTATGGATGGATTTTCATAAAATAACATGAGTTGTTAGGTATATAACAAAGAGTGGATGATCAAATTTTGGTAATGGTCCGTTTGTTCGTTCGTTCGTTCGTTCGTTTGTCACTGTTTTTAATTTTATGCTTGTTAGCACAATAACTCAAAATATAATGAATGGATCTGTGTGAAATTTATAGGAGTTGTTAGTAATGGTAAAAGACATAAATGATCAAATTTTGGTGCAGATCGGTTAGTTCGTTTGTATGTTTGACTCATATTTGTCATAACGTTTGTTAACAATATAACTCAAAAAGTTATGAGTGGATCTTCAAAAAAATTGAACAAGCTGTTATTAATATGAAAAAGCACAAATGAATAGATTTTGGAGATTATGTAAAGAAAATTAGGGTTTCAGAGCCAATTTGAATTTTTGCTACCGTTGGCTCACTTGGCGGAGGTATGCGCTCTCAGAGTGCTCTAGTTAAATCATGTTTCTGTTATTTCAACTTTGTTAAGGGTCCCTTACTTTTCATCTCCTGTGTCTCCAGCAGCAGATGATGCTCGATGAGCTGAAACATTCAGTTTTCAATCACAATGTGTTTTTTAACAGCAGTCGTCTATTGATTATAATGTATCCCTTCAAACTACGCACATTGGCGCTGAGAACAATGCACTGCGCAGTAGACTGTACTCATGCTCACCGCCACCCCACAGGCGCCTCAGGGCTGCAGTTCGACGTCGGCTGCAGGACGGCCGTCGTTGCCTACACCGACGTGGACCTCGACGGCTGCGGGGACCCGAAGACCGAGTATTTCTACGGCTGCTGTAAGTGCCGGCCTAGCCGCACGTGAGAATATCCGCATCAAGGAGTTTAATAGGGAGGAGGGCGCCCTGCCGCTTTAAGTTAGGCCAGCCAGGGCGTGGCTGTGACGCGTTTATGTTTGCTTCAATTCAGCCATGAGCGTAAGTGCCTCTGGCACCCGGCGACTGAAACGAACGAAAGGACGAACACGCATTAATCTCATTGGTGGAAGTGACGCGGGAATAACAAACAAACTGATATACTAATACGCAATTGGAGCATACGGCGATTGGCAGCAGCCACGCCGTCAACTTGAGCTTCAGAAGAGCCCCACGACTCCCTGCCTTGTATTAAACCTCCATGCTCAGCATTAGCACTAACCCTCGTTAAAACAGTTTTGAGTTTGCCAAAAGAGGTATAAAGAAGTTAACTGGCATTCCAGTTTGGGTAGCAAGTGGTGTTAGTCTTTTCACACTGGGAGAAAATTATATTTCTAATTTTTTTTGCACGTGTGACTATTAAAATGGACACAGCAACGCATTCGGGCGTAGAAAGAACGAAACTCGTTCTTTTGACTAGCGTGTGAAAAGACTCTCCAGATAAAGATATATGGAAGACGCTCAATAACATGGTTCAGGTATAAAATAGCGAAGAATCACGGTTGGAAAAATAACATGCAAACTACAGCAAATCCATTGTAATAATAGCTAAAAAGAAATGGCTAGTAATTTCCTTGGAACAGCTACTGTTTTAGCAGCAGCAGCTCGAATAATCGCTACAAAGAGTGAAGCAAATTACATACCTACATCACAAGTACATATATTAATTCTCATGTTGCCTGAGCCTCAGTACACTAACACACCTGATGTTAATTTTCTCTCTTCCTCCTCTTCTTTCCTGACCTGTGCATCTGAACGTTGATGCTGTGTAGGAACACCACCACGCATGGGTTCCACATTTGGTTCCACTATTGGTCCCTTCGTTTTCCTTTCTTAGAAAACCTTAGCATTTATTTAGGGATGCTTGAACCATCTCATATACCGTCCCAACTCACCTGTTGCCGGCAGTCCCCTGCGATGCAGAAAGCGACGGCGAGATGCTGGTGTCCGTGCACAGGGAGCTCGGCGTCGTCTCGCCTGCTGAGGCTGCGGCGCACTGCGCTCTCATGGACCGTCTGCTGGCGACCTATGACGTGTACAGCGACCCCGCCCTCTGGCAGGAGGTCGTGGCCAAGGCAGGAAAATTGGGTAATGATGGTAGAGAGGGAGTATAGGGATGATAGAGTGGGGGTAATGGTGGCGGAGAAAGTGGGTAATGATGGTAAGGATTGTGGACAATCATGGAAGGATTTGAGGGTAATGATTATAGACAGGGTGCGTGACAGGGAGAGGAGGTAAGAATGGCAGAGAGGGAGGGTTCTGTAGTGTAGAGCCAGGGGGTTACCAGCCCTGGGGTGCACGCGCCTCCTGGTGGTGAGAGACGAGCTTTTAGGGGGTACAAAATTGTAGCTTATTTCCACGTCATTTTAGCTAGAATTTGTGGCACAAATTGAAATAATTTTGATTCTTTATCATCATATGGGGTATTTAATTTTGCATAGGGTGCGAGAAAACATCAAAAGTTTTCTAGGGGGGAGGGGGGTCAGGCATACAATAAGTCGAGAACCATCGGAACAGATCGGGAGAGTAATGATAGATTATTTTGATGGTGTGGCAAGGAAAGGGGTAATGGCGACTAGGAAAAGTATAAAACTTGACCTACTATGGATTTCCCTGACATGGTCGCCTGTGTCCCACAGGAAGCTCTCTCGTTTGGGTGGACGTCCGCCTGACGGACGGCCAGTGGCAGTGGTGGCCTGGTGGGCAGCCGCTGGAGGACATCCGCTGGGGGACCAGCCCGGCCTCTGGAGAGGACTGTGCCGCCTTCGATATCGATGATGAAGACTGGCACGCATTCGCATGCGATGACGCGGCCACAGATACGTACGCGTGCCAGAGGGCTCCAACGGGCCCTCCGTGTCCCCAGTAACGGGGGACGGAGGTCCTCGTAGCCTTTCATTGGCTCGGCGACGACGGCTTTGCTGCGGGAACTGAGGCGCCGGAGTTCGATTGTTGGACTCAAGCAACGCGGGCAGAAGATTTACTGAGCATGGCGCACGCAGTCACACTTGTGCCGGTATATGACTATTAGGGTGGAGCGTTTTAAACTTTTTTTGATTTTCCATAGTGGGTAGTTTGGAAACGTTGCCAAATGGGGAGAAAAAATTGTAATAAAAGCATTTTTTTCGTAGACGGATATCTTCTACCGCCCCAAGACCCATGAAGTTTGAAAAAAGTGCTCCTGTGGGTGAAATTTTTTTTTTAATTTTTATTCTTTTGTTCACTAAACAGTAGCTACACATCAGAGAAACACGCACGTAAAGTTTTAGGCAGCCACAGCAGCACTGCTTCAATCTACATGGAGGTAGGGACCACAGCCGCCCCTAATCCTATAAAACATCCATGTATATTGTAGCAGTGCTGCAGAAAATGCCATTTGACGCTAGATATTCAAGCTCACAGGCAGAATTAGTGAGAGGCCAGGACCCCTTCATCGCCCTGTTCTACCCACTTAGCATTGCACTGGCTGCCTAAAACTTTACCTGCATGTTTCTCTGATGTGTAGCTACTGTTTAGTGAACAAAAGAAAAAAAAATGTCAAATTTTTTTTTCACCCACAGGAGCACTTCATGGGTCTTGGGGCAGTAGAAGATATCCGTCTACGAAAAAATGCTTTTATTACAATTTTTTTCTCCCCATTTAGCAACGTTTCCAAACTACCCACTATGGAAAATCAAAAAAGTTGAAAAACGCTCCACCCTAATGACTATAGCCTGACCATTTTATCAAGGCAGTTAGGTCGTGGTCAAATTCCTCTATAACGGTGCCAATTTTATAGGTATTTCTGAGATCTCACTATATACAGGTAGTGGACGTGGCTAAGATATTGGCCGAACAAAGTCTCTGAAATACCCATAATATTGGCAACGCTCTAAAGAAATTTAACCACGATGGAGCTGCCTTGATAAAATGGTCTGACTATAACTTGTGTCAATATGCGTCTCACTTGTGTCTGTGTATATCTCACTTGCTCCAGCTTGTATCTCACTCTTGTCAACGTATGTCATGCAGCTAAAAAATAAACTATATATAACGTCCAGTGGTGTGCTTTGTTCTCCATTAACCTCCTCTCCCCCCCATACACACACACTTAGGACGCGGCCCACTCTCCTTTGTCCACCTTCAGATGTGCTCTTATTAATTGGCTTTGCTTTTGGCGACCTTCTGATGTAATCTTTATGATGAATATCTTATGGACATTGTGACGAGATTAGGCAAATAACAGAGCTGGGACTACCGAATAAAATTCGGTATTTCTGTAGTACCGGCGGTATTTTCATCTACCGAAAAAGCGAACTTTTTCTGAATCTTCTACCGATACCGAATGGATATACCGAATGACTTTCTTCGGTACATTTGAATTTCCCGAGGAGTCAAAAGACGCTTCTTAGCCCTATATTTAGCCACCGTCTTCCCTGGAAAGTATTAGGAAAATCCCAATGATTTTCGTTCAGTTCACCTTTTCACGCTGTATTGCAATCCATTGAAGAGGAGAGATGTTGCGCTGTAAGAACTGGGCGTAGTGGGTCATAATGCTTTGCTCACTCAAGTGTCACATCCTTCCGAGCTTAGCGCAGCGTGAACTGCCAGTGAGTGATAATACACTCCGCATATATCTGATAATTTCTTTGCTAATCGTGAATATAGAGTGCCACAATAATTTTTGTACATGTAAAACGTTTCAGCATTCCTCTGAAGAAAACTTATGTAAAAAACTTTGTTCTATAAAGTGATAGCAGTAAATTTTCAAGTTTCCTTCGTGTAATACAGTGGGCTGTTTCGCCAAAACTTTCCTGTAACAATGGATACACCAAGATTTTATACTACCTCACCCACATGCCGCATTGCAGGAGTTTTTGCTAAAGAAACAGGTGCCGTTGATGATGCTGAACATGCTTTTATTACAATATAATTAGGCGAGTCTATTATGAAGTTCATTTATCATGATTTATAAATTTATTATTTATATAAATAATCATAAGCAATGTACCAGCACATTTCCATTTAATAAGGAGTTCTGGAACATTCTTGCAGATTTATTCTGTTGAAACTAATGTTACCTCTTTTTATAGAATAATTTTCCTCTCAAAGCTTCAATATTGTTTTTACCATTGTTTGCACATTTAAAATATTATTAAGTTTATTTATGAATCATCATTACATATAAATAATCGTGAGCTATGCATCAGTACATTCTTGCAGATTGCATCACCCTAGTAAATATATATAAGGAGTTTTTATCTGCATGCCCGGTGGGCATGTTTCCTCTGTTTTTATCAGCAGCTTGCTGGCGTTCTTGCCCCTAAGCTTGTAGTGATCTGCCGGCGTCTGATACGGTTAGGAAACTTTGCTTGTTGTTGGCGAACATGAGTGCCCAGGTTGTGAGCTGATGGTGCTTCGAGTCTGTGGCTCATTCAGGAACTTTTATTTGTTCTCAGTGTACCGCAGCCCGTCTGCTGATGATGGGGTCTTTGATTGTCTCTTAGATGTAATGGCTAGAATTCAGTCGTCGGATAGGCTTTCTACTTTTGTCTTTATGGGCAATTTTAATTGTCACCATGTGGAATGGTTAGGCTCTGGGACCGATTGCCACGGCCATGCAGCCATCGATTTCGCGACTGCCTCTGGTTGTGAGCAGTTGGTTGACGATCCCACCCATTTGATGGGAGGTGTTCTTGACCTCCTGATGACTGATGTTCCTGAATTGGTTGGAGTGTTAATGGCGTCTCCCATTGGTTCGTCGGACCATGGTGCCCTATCTGCGACGCTGCAAGTTCGTCAGCGGGTCCCCAGAGTCACTGTTAGGCGTGAAATGTTTTTGAAGTCCAAAATAAATTGGGCGCCATACTTGCGCTACCTTCAGGTGTTGAGTCTACTGATCCTGGGTCTACTTTGGATCGGCTTCTCTCTGGCATGGTGCGCGCGTATGTCCCTTCCCGCTTCATTACGGCCAGGACAGGCGATGAGCCCTGGTTTGATGATGCCTCTAGGAGGGCGTACCAGTTGAAGTGGGAGGCATATGCCCGTTGGCGTACTAGCCGGTCTACTGCTGACTTGCAGCGTTTCAGGGAACTGCAGCGTAGGGCTGGTGCTACTTATGAGGAAGCTGAGAGGGAGCATAATTTGAGGTCCAAGGAGATGTTAGCTTCGGCCAGTAGCGCATATACGTGGTGGTCCACCTTGAAGAGGAGCGCTGTACTAAGTGTGAGCTCTTCTTCTCCCTTTAATTGGCGTGGGTCGTGATTTTGTTGCCGATCTGCTGATAAAGCGGACTTTTTGTTGGGCTACTTTTATGGAAACAAAACTGGGAGCGAGAGCGCGTTCTTTTAGCGTGTGATCCAAAGCAGAGGTTCTCCGGTTTTGCTTTCAGATCTTCTGAAGTGCACCGCCTTCTTCTTGACCTGAACCCCTATGGGAGCAGTAATCCATCGGGTATGTTTCCGCTCTTTCTTCGGAGAGTAGCTGGTGTGTGCTAGTTGGTGTGTTTCGTCGGATGTAACGGCTGGGCTCCTTTCCGGAATGCCGGCGTGTCGCTCATGTGACGCCTGTTCCGAAGGGCTCTCTCTCATCTTATGCCTCCGGCTATAGACTCATCTCGATCACGCCTGTTTTGTCGAAAGTTTATGAGAGGTTGGTTTCATCGAGGTTGGCTCGATTTCTTAAGAATCAAGGTCCTTCCCCCAACCCAATATGGATTTCGGAGGGAGCCTGGGAATTTGTGATGCTCTGCTCCACATTTCTCATGTGTTACAGTTGGCTCTTCATGGGCGTCATGAGGCAAGGTTGGTACAGCTTGATTTTAGTGCTGCTTTTGATCGAGTGGATCACCTTTGGCTGCTCCATAAGCTAAGATTGATGGGTATTGGTTGTTCAGTTTTCGCCATAATTAGTCAGTTTTTATCTGACATGCGTCATTGTGTAGTTGTAGAGGAGTGAGTTTATGGACGTGGTTTCTAGTGTCTAACAGGGTAGTGTTCTGGGTCCTCTGTAGTTCATCGTATATACAGTGAGCCTGTTCGATCTTGTTAATAATTTACTTGTTAGTTACGCTGATGACGTTACTTTGCTTTCTGTTTGCGATAAGTCTGATAGATTATAGGTTTCAGAACCCATTCAACGTGATTTGGAAGTGATTGATTCCTTTTGTTCTAGGTGGAGGATGAGGCTAAATGCGGGCAAGACTAAGATCATACTCGTGTCTAGGTCACGCACAGTGAGATCTCACGTGCATAGCAGAAAATTGGTGTTATGAGATGTGCTTGGAGGGTGTTTGGCTCGGGAGACTTGGCACGTCGCTACTTTAATTGCTATGTCCTCAGTCTTCTGGTATACTACCCTGTAGTCTGGGGTTCCGCTGCCGATTGTTATCTGAGTGTGCTTGACACAGTGATTCGTCGATGTGCGTTCATGCTGGATGGTGTTGTGCCTTGTGATCAAGCGTATCGTCGCAGAGCTGATGAGGTCTGCTTTCTGTATAAAATATATAATTGCCCCAGTCATCCACTGTCTGATTTTCTTCCGGAGCCATTTGTTCTGGTGAGGTAACCTCGGCGTACTGGTGCTCTTCATGAGTTTGTTTTGGAATCGTTACGATACCATACAGGCCAGTAGTCTCGTTCGTTTTTCCATCCTGTGTGGATATTTGGAATGATCTTGATAGCTCTGTTTTTGTTGGTGTGGACGTTGGCAGTTTTAAACGATCTGCTCACAAAGCTATTTTGTGATTTCGGATCTTCTCTTTCGTTTTCTTTTTTTTTTCTTCGCTCGCTAGGCTGGTTGCGGGGGAGTTTGTCAACCTCATGGAGTTTCTCCGTTCCCACGTCGCCAGTCTAGTGTAATTTAATAATAATAATGCAGGGAATACTACTCCCATTTCCGAGGGTCCAGTGTCGCCCCATGTCACCAACTACTGGCCCATTATGCTTGCGCCTATTTTATCGAAAGTGTTCGAGAAA